>JAODGA020045719.1:0-10567 GCA_027574885.2 Drusilla canaliculata | reverse complement strand
CGAGCACGGTTTTGGCTACAGTGCTCTCAAATTTTCGTCAAAAACATCATTTTGACACCGTCACTTTTTATCTTGCTTGCTTTGGTTTGGCTGATAGATATATTTTGGATGTAAATCTGAGAACACCGTTGCCAAAACGGTGCTCGGTGTTCGCCGCATGTCTGGAGCCGGCCTAATATCAATTAGATATTAAACAACATATTATAGACGCCGGAAATCAAAGGTGACCGACTTAAATGAATGAAGGTCGTTAGCAAATTCCCCGGAAAAGGATGTTGAAATTTTTGACAGTTGATAGCAATAAATTTAAAATTTCATAATCCAACCATATTTTGCATTGAAATAGTGTGCAATACGATTACAAATTAAAAGTTTGGTTGAGTTAATGTTGAATAAGCTTGTTATCATTTCAAAATCTATAACTTTTGTTAATTGCTTGAAAATCAAATGACAAATATTATTTTCAAGCCTTAAAAAACATTCGCGGAACGTCCCTTTCGGAAACATTCGGCCCATATGTTCACGTTCTTTACTTCCTCTTCCGGGGAATTTGCTCTAGAATTTCTTTGTGTAGGTTACCGCTGCCGGAAGTTCAGTATAACGTTTTTGACAACTGACGGAACGTTGAAAATTATTTATTATTAGAAAACCTGTGAACGGTGTTTTTAAATAGATTTAATTTATAAGTAATGATCAAGAAAATTATTACCATGATTAATAAGTTTGTAACTACAAACATGATTTAGAAAATTAACGAAATTTTAATTCAACACTCGTGTAAGTAAATTAATTGTTAGCAAATAACTTTCGGGTAATTAACCTTTGGGTAACATCTGTTCTGATGTTCTTCATTTTTTGTTTCTGAAAATTTTGTTTTGTTTTTATTTTTCAATTAAGTTACACACCTGTGAATCGTATTGTATTGTTATGTTGTTTGCCCTTCGTCGTAATCACCTAACAAAAATTAAAACAAAACAAAAATTAATAAACTAATAAAAAAAACAAAATTCATGTTTTGTGGTAACCATGGCAACCATACTAGATTTATACAACCCGTCGTGACTATAACCTCCTTGGAAAGAATATCTGTCTATTTAATAATAATTTGTATATTAAGAGAGAAGACTAACCAACTTTGCTAATTGCCTAGCTCCTGTATAATGCTTGACAAGTTTTGGATATTACGTGAGAAATAATGAAAGATAACGCCATGTTTATGAATTATAATCTTGCAAATTTAACTGGAAAATTACTGATATATAGTTCTATTAATTACATTATGAACCAACCTCTAATTTACACTAAAACCCGTATCATGCTTCAACCAACAGATCAATTAATTCCATTTTATTATCAAAAGTCGAGAATATAACTATGATTACTACAATGCATAAATATTGCGTTATCTTTCTTTATTTCTCACGAATTAACCTACACTTATCAAGCATAAAGCCAGAGCTAGGCAATTAGTAAAGTTTGGTAGTCTTGCCTGCTAAAACAAAATTTCTGTGGGTTGCACAAGTCTAGTTTAAATAATAAAAACAAACACAAATAAACTAATTTAGAAATGCATTTTTAGGAAAGCACTGTGCAATTCCACGTCGTAGGTTTAAAATGCACACACTGCGGCTCGTACAACACGTGCCGCATCAGAGGCACGCCGTTCCAAGTCCAACTGCAAGAAGCCGAACGTGGCAAGTGATAAAGAAAATACACACACACATACACACAGCAATTAGAAGATAATCACAATTTTTATGAACAGATTGTGCAATGGATAATACTCACAATCGCTTTTTCTCGTTTTGTTTCATCATGTCTCTCAATATAACAACATAATATATATATATATAATGCATGTATGTGTGAAGTACACCACAACAGTAATCATAGAAAGCCCACTAACAAAGAATTTCGATATCTTACGAGTCTTTAAGTAACTCTCTTGCTTCAAATACTCGGCAGCTTCGTGTTGCGTCTTGTTTTTGTTCTTTTTTTTGTTTTTGTTTAGTTTTCGATTCGCTAGACGTTTTTGTGAACGCATTTACCTGATAAACATACTTGGCAGCATTCACACAATTCTACAATAATCGTTTTGTTTTCTATGATAGGAATACAAATATGTAAAGATTGCAACAAATTCACGAACAAAACAATGCTTAACAAACGATTATTATATAATTTGTGAATATTTAGTGTTTACTAGGGATGTTAGTCGTTAGTATACCCAAATAAATTGTTAAATAACACAAAGAACTAGTGATTGTTTTTGTACTCAAATTTTCGTTTGTGACTAAATTTCTAAATGTTGTTCAGCCATAACACCCCTAGTTAACATATCCACATTCTAGATGCAATCTGCGTGGAGTTTACAATAATACTAATTAGTATTTGTCTCAGGTTAGTTAAATTACATAATGTATATGTATGATGTTATTTACAATATACACAAAAAAACACACCACCGATTTCAAGTCGAATAAACAATTGGAGTATTGTTAGTAACGACGTCTCTTCTTTCTATATATGAATAATTCTCTTTAGAATATCAACAGTAGTATGCAACACATCGACTTCGTCGTCGTCTTCGACGTTCGATTTGTGTTAGCATAATAGTCCAGACAACGTAGATCAATTTCCTATGTTAATCCTTCACAAATTAGTAGTAGGTTGAAATTTGGATATAAAGGTGCAGAGAATTATGCTGAACTTAAAAATCCAAAGTTACAGTTTCAATAGACCCGGTGTCTACATAAAAAAAACATTGTGGGTTGATGGAAACTACTTTTGGAATTTGAAGTTCAGCATGGTTCTCGGCATCTAAAATCCAAATTTCAGCCAACTAATTTGTGAAGGGTCAATACCATATCTTGCCTGGACTATGATGTTTGTCTTAAGTATATGAATAATCTCTTATCGTGTAAGTTTCGCTAGGTGTGTTTGTGTGTTGAATTTACGTTGTCTTTTTCGAAATAGGTTGTTATTGGTTAGTTTGTTTGTTAGTAATTAATGTGTTTTGCGTTACCTAATTAATTAACAGCCTTGGAAGGTGTTGCCAATGTGCGGGGGGCGGTAGCGGCGTCGGGTGGCTTCCGGTGGCGCTCATTAAGTGTGTCCTCCATGCGCATCTGCTCGCGCTGCAGCCGCACGCGGATGGCGGCCAACTGCGCGATGATGTTGTGGCTGTCGGAGGACGTCTGCTGCCCGTCGGCACGTGTCGCACATTTCGTTTGTACTGTCGGTATCTATAAGTTTTTATTTTATGTTTTCGTATTTTTAAAAATCGCTCTCTTGCTTGCGGTAGTGTGTAGGTGGGTGTTTTCCGAACGAAGAATTTTTTGGCTAACTCGTTAGAGGTTAATTGATTACGTAGGTAATGCGGAAGAAGAAAGTTTGTTTTCGTTGCAGCTTGGGTTGCTTTGCATTGCGACGTAGTTGTTAGGCGAGGTGTTAGTAGGGCAGCGTGAAGGAGTTGTAGCCGTAGCCCGTCGTCGTTGATCTTACCTGCCATCGGTCGTCGAGCTTGCGCAGCGCCTCCGAGCTGCTGTAGCGCGACGCCGCCCCTGCCCCCACGGACGTCACCGCCTGCGAGTATCGCAGCTCGCGTGCGACGGGCGAGTGCGCTTTCAGCAGCGGTATCGGCATGGAGGCGTCGTCGAAGCGGCCGCTGCTGCTGCGCCGCTGCAGCTTCGGACTGCGGCGGCTGCCACCCATCAGCGTGAGGTCCTGCTGCGTAGCGCTGTGCCGCCGCTGTATGCGGCTGAAGCTATCGCCGGTGAGCGCTAGCGAGTCGAGGCGGGTGGAGAGCGCGTCCTGCTGTTTCAGCGCGTCGATCCGGCTCAGCGAATCGTAGCGGTTGAAAGACGTGAGGTTGGCGCTGCGGCTGCTGTATGCGGCGCCGCCACCGCTACTGCTGGCGCTGCCGTACGTCGGCGACGCGTAGCTGGCCGCCTCGAACGGCGGGACGTAATTGCTGATCGAGTCCATGCGGTTGAGCATGTTCTTACGCACGTACGTGTCGTAGCGCGACGGATTGTACCTGGAGGATGAGGCAGCTGCTGCAGAACTAGGCGATGCGCCGCCGTAGGAGGTGTAGCAGGGCAGCGTGGCGGCGGAGGCCGAGCCCACCGCCAGCGTGCGGCGCGTCACTGGCGGGGAGTAGTGCGAGGACAGCTTCGATGTGGTCGCCGAGCGTAAGCCGGCGCTCTCCGAGTCCGCGTGTTTGCGGAAGCGACTCTGCATTTCCTGTTTGCGCGTTGCGAAGTCATCACTATTTCGACGTATCTAAAAATAAACAATGTTACCAATTTATAATAATTATCAAATCAATCATTATAAACGACTCAATATAACATTCAAAAATGTGGTTATAAATACACATTTCTTATTTTTTGTACCAGGTAAACCTATTTTCGTATACCACTTCCGAAAATAGAATATAACTAATATATTAATGACGCAGTAATGCCTACCTTAATTCTAATGATCGCTAATAATTCTTTACGCAACTAGTTAAACAAAACAACCAAAGCGGCATTGTGATTAGTCGTTTCTCCACCAACGCGCGCGTGCATTTGTATCAATTTGTCTAAGAAACTCTAACAATTAACGCGTGCAATTATTAGAAAAAGCTCTGGCTTGTGTGAAGTGATCTTTCAGAGGAAATAAGCGAAAACACGTTGTACAATGCTTCGCCCCGTTTTTTTAAGTTACTCACTACACTCGTAACGGCAAACATACGTACTATAAATGAATTTTAAAATAAAGAATAAAATAGGTGTTTAAAAAAATAAAATTACAAATTTGTGAAATTCTAATTCAACTATACCAATTTCTAATAATCTCAAATTACCAAAAAAGTAATAAAGTAAACAAAATAAAACTTACCAGTTCACGCCGATTGCGACGTTGTTCATCCCTGAGTTGTTCCTCCTGCATCCGTAATAACTGCTGCTCCAGTCGCTTGTTCTCCAACTCCTGCTCCTTGCGCTCCTGTTCCTCACGCATGGTGGCCAAACGTCGTTTCTCTTCAATTTGCAAACGTAACTCGTTTTGGTAAATTTCTCGCTTTATGCGCTCCTTCAACAATAAAAACCAACAATTATCCAAAAATTATGTTATTTAAATCTTTAATATACTTCTTTAAATTAGTTTGTATACTGAAATTTATCGATTTTTAACGATTTTTTTCCCTAAAATTGTGACCGAAAACTTTTGACATAAATATAACCTACCCGATTATTTGAAGTTAAATGACATTTGTGTCATTGCATCAAAATTATTAACACTACTGATACAACATATGATGATAACGTAATTCTAGATTAAAGTAGAGCAACAGATGTGCGTCCTAAATTTAAATAATCTAAAGGGGTCCGTACACGATCAGTGATACTGACAGTACCAATAATGACAGTACCTGCAACATTGCACATAACGTAACGTAAATATTTAGATTCTACACGCTCATTATTAATGTCATTTCTATACAATATTGACATTAATACTGATCATGTACGGACCCCTTGAGGGGTGCGTTCATTACTTACTCCAAATAATGATTATTTATACAACAGAAGTGAGAAAAATGTTGGTTATTGGTTAATATATGATGCAAGATAGAGGACAACACTAAACAGACCTTGAGCAACAGGACGCTTCTTAGAATTAAATACTTCTTATGAAAGTGCGCGTTTTTAAATTACACGGAAAATAAACATCAAAAATTGAACATTTATATGCAAATATAATCGGAAACATTATATCTTACAATTTATGTATGTTACAGTATAGAGAAAAACACTGGACAGGCGCAGGACAAAAAAGCGCAACTTCAAAATAATCGTTATTCAAAGTGCGCTTTTTTTCGATCTAAAAAATGATGACATATATCAGAAAATCGAAAAAATGAAATCTCTTTTAATTCATGTACGTTATACAATAAAAGAAAACACTAAACAAATGCAGAAAAAATAGCAACTTTAAATTAAATTATCATTATTCAAAGTGCGCGTTTTTTGAAAACTAGGTACTGATATAAACATAACTCTTTATACACCATATACTCTAGCAAAACTGCCTCTATCAAATTATATATGGTACAAGATAAAACGCGACACTAATTGGGGACATAACAAAAAAGCACACCCTAATATTAAATATTTCATGTTAAAAATGCGCGTTTTTAAATAACTCGAAAGCTAAACATCCAATACTGATTATTTATACACTAAATATTCAGAAAAATAATCTCTTTTGATTTATGTATGTTACAGAATAGAGGAAAACACAAGACAGTCGCAGAACAAAAAACACAACTTTAAAATAAATAATCGCCTTTGTTAATTATTCGAGAAATAACCATTTAAACATAATAATTTATACCTCAAAATGTACAGAAATATTATCTCTATAGGGATATACTACAAGATCAGACTTAGCCCAAAACCAAAATAATTCGAAAAAAGTAATAAAAATAAAAAAAGTAATATTTGTGCGCGTCTCCCGTTGTAACTATTATAACCGTTCGAATTGGTTTGATTATGTTTCTCTATATAATAAACCACTTGGTTTTTAATTTGAGTACTATTTTAATTTTGCCAGTTCACATTTTGTTTATAACATTTGTTTTGTATAATTTTGTTCTTGCACAAATACATTGCGTTACCTATGTTAAATCAGTGTTTTTTAAAAGAACTAAACTTCTTTTAGTCAAACGTTTATTAATCGAATTTATTTTGAACTAACATTAACCTACAATTAGTAAAACTCTTTATTAATAATAAGAACAGTTATACATAAATACTCTTAATATAACTTGTAATGTTTCATATAATTCTAAACCAAAATCCCAATATGAAAATAGATTAACATATTTTGTTAAAAATTTTATAAAAACAAACTTACGCGTTCCATTTGTTCGCTCCTCTCGTTGTAACTATTATAACCGTTGCAAAGATTCCCTCCGGAAGGCAGATAACTGTGCTTCAGATCTGAGAGCAGCCGTTCTGCAAAACACACCAAACATATTAAAAAAACACATCCACATCAACATTCTCTCTCAGCTACAATTTGAAATACCCTGAAGTGACATTGATAAAGATATCCAAGAATAGACATTGAGTATATAGAATAGGCAAAAATAGGCAAAGAAGTTTAGCGGGAAAACTGCGGCCAGGAAGCCAGCGAAAGAAAAACAAGTTCAACAACAACAACCAAAAAAAAGAACGGCTCATACACACACCTCTTGGTGTTTGATTGCGATTCGTTAAAATGCCCCGCGTGGGTTTGTCCATGTCGGCCGCCGCCTTCAGCAGGCTGCTGCTGCCACCACCCACGTGGTGGGCGGCTGCAATGCGCTGGTCTAATCTATGCAGTACCGGACTGCGATTATTGTGCATCACACAAGATTCGATTGTTGTAAGTGTGTGCGGAGACGGCGGACCAAAGCGGCCGCCCCCGTCGGCAGTATTGTGTTCCACGTGGCCGGCTCGTGCACTGCACTGTATCTGCAGGAGAGAAAACAGCAGAAAGACAAGCGTTGTCAAGTCACATTCGGCATGAACACAACAGCACAAAATTCAAGCGATTTCGCTAAACTACAATTAGTTCTACTTTATTACATTGACGAGCAGCGGCATACCAACAACTACGATTGTCAAAATTACTTTATCCCCAATAAAGATGGTAAATATTTCAGTAAATATTACCAATTGTTACATATCTAAACTATCTACATAAACCAACACCTTTACAGTTAGTAGTTTATTCATCATGGGTTACTTTAGTCTAGAAGTCCAACATAAAATTTTATAAAAACAAAAATAACCTCTATTAACATAATCCTTCATATTTTAAAAGTAAATTCAAGTTAAATTGCTCAGACCTCATATTTTTGTCATATAAATAGAAAAGCAGGGTCCAGGGGAAAAACCACGGCAGTAACTTTTTTCGATTTCCAACCAGTGCTGCTTTTTGTCAGATAGGGAATCAAGTATTTTTATGCGCTTATAAAACTGATAAAAAAATAATATTGGTACCAATCAAATCTATTTTAGATACCTTCCTAAAGTATTACCTAAATCCACATGAATGTTCACGTCACTAATATTTAGGTTAGTGTCTGAATAAAAAATATCAAGATGTTTGATTTGGTATATCTCATAACCTGTATTAAATAAAAAATAACCTCTTTTAACCTAATCCATCATAAGTTAAAATTTAATTGATCTCTTGTCCTCTCCTTTCATATAAAAACAAATATAACAAACTCAACACCTATTGTAATAAACAAGTATAATAAGTTGCATAGAATTGGCTTGTTACATTTTAAAACAACTTCACTAGATATAACCTAATATCGCCCAACCTAACCCAACTACAAATAAATGCCTGTCTCACTACAAGTCTGGTTAGTGAGAAGTTAATAAATTGATATTTATATATAAAATACTCACAAATACATATTAACCTAAATAATCCAGGATACTCCTAACTATTTTATGTGGTTCTCTAAAAACAAAACGATAATTGTTAAGATGCAATTAAAATTTTAAGTAATGCTAAAAACATACTCCATTGTATTTATTTTCTTCTAATCTAACATCACCAGAATTAACCTATAATTAAAATAATGGCTATTTCCCTTTTGAACTACTTTTACTACTATTATATTGGTACCGGTGACTACCTTGCAATTTCTAACAGTCTAATTTCTTTTGAATAACCTGTAGATATGATATTTATCTATTTTCAAAACAGTTATTCAAGAATTCTGCATTTATTGATTACAAATCACTGAATCGATTTGAGTTTTTTTAACGTTTATTGCTTATGTCTTTATAATAAACATCTCGTTTGTCGATTTGAAATAAAAAATCTCTTAGTGAAGCACGAAAATTCGTTATAACAGTTATAACTTTTGTTTCGTACATATTTTTTAACTATAATCAAGTACTTTGAGTTGCCTGTGTTAAACCTGTGTTGCTTAATCAACTTCTTTTAAAACCAACCTATTCTCATTAAACATAACCTGGCTACAGTTAACCTACTATTAGGTAACAATTTAATTAATAATAAGTAGAGGTATACATAATTCATTACCACTTTTTTTTAATAAACTTTAATACTCTATAAAATTCTAGACCAAAACACCCAGACGAAAACATGTTTCTCCTTTTCTCGACAAAAAAAGGACAACCAAAACTTACCAAATCATAATTGATATTTTGCAAATCAGTTTGCACTAGCTTATGTGCAGTTGTTGGGCGCGCCTTTGACAAATTACTCTGAAAATCTCAATTAAAGCCCACATACAAAACAACGAGCACGCATTCGTCAAACGCACACACGCACACGCAACTAGTCAATCTAATTAACGCTAGGCATGCAATATTAATGAAACCCTAGACGCATACCACAAGCACACCTACACACATACACACAAAGGCTACCTGATTGAGGTGTTGCTTATGCTCGCCAAGCAGCTGTTGCCTCAGGAGATGCCGCCGCGTATGTGGCTCATACTCGCCGAGAGCTAAGTGCGGCTGTGACGGCACTCGCAGGTGCAGACTGCTGGGGCTGTAATCGCCATAGCGCAACATTGCAGCACTATTACTAGCATCCTACAATCATCGGAAAATTGACACCACTGTACCTCCAGAGCAAACACAGAAATAAACGCACACATTGTTTGCCCGCCGAAGAATTATCAGGACATTTTTTTTTGCATTTCCCATAACCTCTCTTGAACATATCTTTTAGCTAATCCGTCAAATGTTAAAAATGAATTTAATGTTTCTTCACACATATTCTCTTGTTATAAAGCAACAAATACAACAAACTCAATACAAACTAAATTGCATCTTATAGTTTGAAATAACTTATGTAAATATAACCTAATCTCTCCTAATATAACCTAAATTTTCATATATGCTCACTTAATAAGTACTTTGGTTAGTGCTTATCAAATAATTATTAAGATTCAACATCTCACATAACCTCTCTTGAACTAAAATAACCTGTTTTAACGTTATTCTTTAAATGTTAAAAGTGTATCCAATGTTAGGAAAAACTTCATATTTTTCTGTTAAATATAAACAAGAATATTGACTTTTCGCTTGTTAGTGTCTATCAAAGAATCTTGAAGATATTGAATTTAGCATCCCTCATAACCTCTCTTGAACAAATATAACCTCTTTTAACCTTATCCGTTAAATGTTAAAAGTGAATCTAACGTTTGGTAACATTTCATATCATGTTTTTCTGTTAAATAGAAACAAATGTCTATACAAACTATTGTAATAAACACGTATGTTTAGTTGCATGCATTTGGTTTGTAATATTTTTAGATAACTTCTCTCAATATAACCGAACTCTCCTAACATAACCTAAATCTACATACAAATGTAACAGTATATAGATTCGTTTTTATTGCATATATCGTCGTTTCAAAGCCTGAAAACGCTAAATACTAAGAAAAACATGATATGAAATGTTACCAAACGTTAGATTCACTTTTAACATTTAACGGATAAGGTTAAAAGAGGTTATATTTGTTCAAGAGAGG
>JAODGA020045644.1:0-15223 GCA_027574885.2 Drusilla canaliculata | reverse complement strand
TCATCAATGTTATTGATCATACGCGCACAATAATAACATGTCAAAGACATACATTATTTCGATGAAAGTCTATAATTGTATTTTCTTTTTTGTTTTGTTAATGAAACATAATAAAAGCACAAAAATTATTAACCGTTAACTAATTATTTCTTTGCGTTTTCTCATTTTATACATTTATGCATATAGTTTCTTATAAACAATATAGTATATTTGTATGAAGTATTACAGAGGTATGAAGGGAAATTATTTTGTGGTATCTTTGATGGTGTGATTCGATTAAATAACTTGTTTGGATCCAGTCGAATGAAGCGCCGAAGCCATTAATCTATAAGTGAATTACAGCGTATCGAAAGCACATCTTGAGTATGAAAAAAGGAACAAATTTGGATGGCGGTTGTGATCGCGGCATGCACGATGTATATTACATGTAATCATGTATAATATTAATTGATTGGGTTTTAATTGAATCTGGATGCGGCAGTCTGGACAGGTCAGTCTTTTGCCTTGCGGCTCCCTCTCGCCCGCACGGCTCGACGTAGTAAAGAACGCTTTTGCGAACACGCTGCTTTTATTACGTTTATTGCATGCGTGTGGCATTTGTGGTCTACCACCAAGCCACTGTCATCCGCCATCAACAGCGCCGAGTCCAACGATTGTGTGGTTTTACATCTCGATTCTCATTTTATATCCACGACGTGAAACTGCAGTGTCGCTGGTACTGCAGTAAGTATCGAACACAATCCCGATCGTAGAGTCAATTGTACACTGTGACTATTGTATAAGAATGAAGTGGTACAAATGTGTACAACAAAACAAAGAAATCAGAGTTCAACTGAACCGCCTTGTTATAGTTCGTAAAAATGCGCGTATCGCAGAAAGATATATTCTGGTTGCTGCTGAGCCTGGATGTATGTGCATCTATGTATGTGTGTTGCATCGTGGGATTGGTGAGATTATGAATCGACATGGAAATTATCCAACTCGAGAAGTGATCGTGTATTGTATGGTTATTAATAGTTAAAACGATATCGTTCAAATAATCCCTCCACATATTTAGTCACATAAATAAATGTGAAATAAATGTAGGTTTAATACCAAAATATTTTAAATATTTAATAAGAATTGTATCCGGTTTTAAATTATATGTTTGTTTATTTTTGTCATCTCATGACTGCACAAAAATATCTATTTTTATTTGACGTGAGAATAGAGTAGGCATCATTTTGGTTATTTATTCGTATTTAAGGGATAATACATCATCTCTGAAGTATTTATGAATGAATATTATTTGAGGATTTCATTCTCCAAGGGATATTTTAAATTCCTTTGTTGGCCCTATGGCTTTCTTTAAAGCCAATAGAGTTTTACATTAGAATGTTGCAATGATCAGGTATGGCTTTTAATTTCAAAATCTATAATTATATTAAATTAGTTGGTATTATGTTTCATATTTTGTAAAATTATATCATACACCGGAAATATACAAAAATAGTGCTGATAAACCATATTATCTTTACATATTTTGTAACTACCGGGCAACGACAAAATTGTGATGAGAAGTTATGTAGGTGCGCGGGAGAGTATGGAAGCGGAAGTAAAATAGAGATTTGTTTATTTCCTGACCTCAATTTGCCCCATTGTCATATCACATAATCGCTAATCCATTCATAAAATTGCCTATTCACATTTTACAAGTAAAACTGCTATATAGCCAACTATGAACATAGCCTATTGAACTTTGATTAATCATGTTATACATGTATTTTAAAATGTTCTTGTAATAAAAACATGAAGTTGATATCAATTATACTATCAATTTCCAAACCCGGTAGTGTAATATTCTTTAGTGTTGCAGAAAACGATGCATATTGTTTACCAATGGTTTCAAAGCAAATTGGGGTCGCAATTCTACCGTGAAATTGAATTACTTACGATTTTATGCTTTGATAAATTTAGCTAGCCAAAGAGCATGTTAATTGTTTTCTTATCGGTTTGTACTTGCCGAGAGTATGCAGTTTCCTAGTGGAAATTTATCAAAGATTTTGCTATCACAATTATAACAATGGCCAAAGTTTGAAAAAAACATGGAAGTCTGGTTGTGATGGTATGTAAAAGTGTTAACTCGTTTTCATTTTGAAAAGGTTGGCATTTGTCGTACAATCAAAGAACGATGAATGAATAAAAAACTTGCTTCTTCGAATTGATAATGTCCACGTTCTATCTCAACGCAGTCCATGAAGAAGCAAGCTGTTAAAAGGGTAAAGTAAAGAAGACGCAGCAAAGGGACAATGAACGACAAAAGGGCTCGAATGAATTCTTGGCGGACCTTATAATGGACTACACTCATGCTAACCTTTTCCAACACTTCTGTACAACGAGCAGTAAAACGGTGTGGTGGCTGGTGGGATGTTGGAATTTCTTAGCTTAATGAGAACCTTCCAGTGAACAAACGCCAAAGGGTTCATAAAGATTGTATGATGTTACATATTCGTGCTATCAGGTTACTTGTTTTGGGATTTTCTTGGTAGAACGATAAAATTGTATTAAGAGATTTAATGCCAGGTACGCGTTTTAATGATCAACAAACTATCGTCCCTCTGGTGTCAATGTAACAACAAGTAACATTAATTAATTAAGTGATTAGGGTCTGCCATATATTGCAAAATGAACCCAATTATTTGTTGCGTAACTGCATTAAATAAAAATAACTTTTGGCGGTCATAAAAATTGGTCGATAATTGTATACATTTACGTTTCCAATTATGTAATTGTTGTATGACAAAGTGTAGCGGACTATTTACACCGGTTAGCACACAGATGCAAACTACACGCGCGCAAAAAATATTAGCGAACATAACCGTGAGATCGGGACACGAAAAATAAATTAATAAAGTGAGATCATTCCAAAATTTAACGATAAAATACACCTAGTACTATTTTAAAAAAAGCGACACGAATTATAATCATACACGGGGTCATAACAATATGCAAATTTTGGATAGGGTGTTTATACTTAAATATCATTATGCATTTTCAATCATTACGTCTACGCGATGAGGGATTCTTCTATGGTTGAGAAAAACGGTCGAAAATAATGACGGGGTAATAACCCGTGATTAAGTTTTTTGTGTTGTCGGTCGCCGAAGGGCAGCAAAACGAGCAACAGGCAAAAATTACGTACCGAAAAACCAAAACGAAACACCGCACCGTGGCGCGTTGAGTAGACGTTTGTGCGTTCTGCGCGCCGAAGAGCTTTTTATGTGCGAGTGAGCTTTGCACCGCGACGTGTGCGGGAAGCTACACGATGATGCTGTTCACGAGAGGTTTCAGCGCAACCCACCGCGCGCGTCGGCGACCCATCGAAGAACAAACGAACGTTAAGGTTAGTTAACAGATTCGAAATCGAGAGATGACCGAAAGATATGGCATCCACAAAAAACGCTGCGCATTTCTAGGAACAACAGCCGACCATCATCGTTAACCAGATAAGAGATTGAAGTACGTTAAAATGTACAGCGCAATAACAAATTGAAAATATTTTAAATGTGACAAACATATAATAGCTGCTTATCTAATATTTCTACATATTTACTTATTCAGTTATAACTCATAGTTAAATTTAACAATTAATATATATTTAATTTAAAAAGTTTATAAGTAAACTCACCTAAAACGCCGTGTCACTTTCATTCTTCCAAGTTTATGTTGTATATTTGTCGCACTATTGTAAAAACGTCCTTGTTGATCATGCGAGATTAAATTATGCAAAAGTTTGAATAAGTTGAATAAGTTTAAGGATATTATGGCACTGTAGCGTCCTAAGTCACTTGCGCACAGCCCGCCCCGGCAGCGATTGACTGAAGGCGCGCACTGGAGGATGACTGGGCTTTGCGTGGAAAGTCAGCTTACTGAAGTATGCTAAGTATGCTGCGCGCTCAGATCTAGCCAGCGAGCAACCACTGCGCGCACCCGCAACCGACTGAGCCGCAGCGTCGTTTCGGCATGCCGACATAAGTTCTCCATGGGCTAGCTAGCCGGGCTGAAGTGGACCAATGTGGAATTAGAACAACCCATATGTAGCGCTTTTTGCCTTCAACAACTTATCATTATCAAAAAATGCACATAATAATAATATTTTGCTGAAACTGTAAAATGTGCGTGATAAGTTAGATTAGTTTAACTAATCTGTCCCATGTGGTACTCAGATGTTTTCTTAAATTTAATACCATCTTGTAAAAGAAGGTTGCGTACGTGAGTGGTTGTGGAAATTTGTAACTATTCACGTGTATGCAGCAAGAAGAACGCAAATCCCCAAACAGATGTGTGTTAATATATGCAAAATTGGGATTCTTGTAGAGTCATAAAGTGGTTTTATGGCCCCAGTACAATTTGCCTTGGCTAACAAAAGTGAGAATAAATTGTCTGTGTTACTACACCCTACATGCGGTTTAAACGTTTTCCATATAACGCCTTAAGTATAGTTCCAAATTCTTTGCAGTTGCTGTAAAATCATGATTTTGAATCTAAAAACTTTTAATACTCAACAAGGTTATAACGTAGGCAACTTCTTGCACAGGTGCCTCTAATCAATGCATAAGAGGTAATTTTAAAAACGTGAGCATTATCAATGATTCATATGATAATTACTTGTAACTACAACGTTTTCACAATAAAATTATTAGCGGAAGTTAGTTTTAATTGTTGCTCGCCGGAAGCGACGAGAAAGATGATACCAGACTACATCCCGCACCCACGCTTTGCCCGCGATCGCCGCTCTCGTTCTAAAATACGTATTCATTCATCTAATCTAACGCATTTGTAATTTTAGCCTAATTATTAATTGTAATTTAGTTTCTTTTTTGCTTGGGTTGTAATTGTTTTGTTTTTTTATTTACTTTTTATTTAATTTTAAAATTACAATTTAAAATACTCCAGCACAATTTTCTTCTATGAGAAATACATTGAAAAATATTTCATTACTGATAAACAATTTGAATTGATAACACGCAAATGATCAAATTATTACATAACATAGCATTGTTATTTGTTAATTGACACTTTGATTTTTCTCGTTTAAAATCCATTGCATAAATAGTCAAATGTGACATAGAAACATTTTTCATATATATAGTCTACATCACCAAATAGCTTATTTCAATACACATTAATTGATAGATAAAACTTTGATGTACAAAACTTTGATGCAGTTTTTTGTTGGCTTTATGTATGGAATACGGATAAGTAATGAAGGCAAGCTAATAATCACAACAAGCACAAACGTATCAATAAACAATGACAAATTAGTGTAGGCCTATATTAATTTACTGCGGTATGCATCGACACAAAACTCGGACAATGCCGTTCATATAAACTGCATTGAGCAAGACAATTCATTACTAATAACTTAAAGAATAGTCAGAAATTAAGCATAATTTACAATTTATGCAATGTATTTGCAATGAAAGCAATTGAATTTTCAATTGACAAATAAATATTATTTGTCATGTGATAATTTGGATTTCAGGATACTTCGAACTTGTCGAACTTGTTTTTATATGTAAATTTGAGTGTTATGAATAGTAAATCTTTCTGATTACAAAATAACATTTTTTTAAATAACAATATGTTTACTGATCATAATCTTGTTTTATGTTTCTTTTTTATTTCTTTTTTATTATTTGCTGTTGCAAATTTTAGAAAAGTATGCAGTATACATGGCTGCATACGTTAAGATTCTATCTGCCTTATTTTGTCTTCGCTACCTATAGAAGATTAAATTTTACTTAAAAATAGGATTATTTTTAATATTGTCAAGTAAAAAAAACTTGATATCTTAAAAATTATTACATTTCCCAGATAATAATGTATTGAAATTAAAAAGATTAATTAAATTTATATAAAATTATTTACTAAATCTTCAAAATAACAAGAAACAAACAAGGATACTTTATAAACAAACAATGCTGAGAGAAAAAAAAAGATTTACATTCTACATACGCAATACGACATATACACAATAAATCATACACAATAAGTTGTTATTGTGTATTATAAACACAATCATACACCTCAAACGCGCATTGTAAATTCAAGATGAATTTTTGGCTGTTTTTTACGGCTGTAAGAATCATTGAAGAAGAAAAACAAATATGCAAGAAAAATTTCAACTTAAAATATTAGTATCTTAAACGTTTGAAAAAACTTCCCAAGGAGGTGGTGTGGTTGTAAGAGTAAATAGTATTTGTCTCATAGAAGGTCAGAGATTAGAGAAAGAGCATTCAATCACATTGCAATGTTGTTTCCTTAAGGGTATTTTATCTTTTGTATATTACAAATGTTGTATATCAAAGATATCAATATTGTGATCTGTGCACTGGTATAATTGACTTATAGTAGAATGTTGAGATGTGTTTGCACGTCATCAATAAACTTCTAAGTTCAAAACTCAAACTTCAAAGTTAATCTACGCATTGCGCAGGCTTATACCCTAGTTAAACCAGAGCAAATTGAAAACAATATATTTCGGCAAAGCTCTATAAAATAAACAATATACTGCGTTTCTTTACAAGAAAATTAGAATCTTTAACGTTTAATATTGAAAGATAAATATTAGTATTATAATTAAAACTATAATTAGCCCGCTTATGCCTTCGTTTCCAATAATCAAGTGACCAGTCGTAATATTGCAGAGGAACAATGAATTGAAGTACAGATTCTATAAAATTACACAAATGAAGCTGTTTGTATAAGAATCATTAGGAAAGCCAATATATGACATGCAAACAATTGACATTAAGCAAATAAGTTTTATGATTTGTTTAACTTACCTTCAAACAAGCTTACCATCATAATACCAATACTATTAGAGATTGTTTAACTAAATACGACAAAAATATAATTCAATAGTGTTGTACATTCAAGTTTAATTTATATCGGCAACAATACAATTAATGAATACAATTAAAAGAACTTACATAATTACAGAAATGACACAAATAAGCATTTGTTAACATATTTACAATGTGTGTACGAAGGTTAATTATATTAAATGTACATTCTCTTAGATTATTTTATAATTCTTAAACAAACACAATTTCAATTATAAATAAGTTGTATACTTATTTTTATTAATGTTATTCTTTGTTTTTTACTATATGGGAATGTATTTATACTTACAATATTTTAAAAATTATAGTTATAAATATGATGAGATCATTTACACGCCGTACATTTCCAAATGATTCCATAATTTATACTAAATTATATATAATTACAAATTATACACTCAAAAAACAAATTACATCATTTTACGCTAACTTTGGAAAATATACATTTTGGCGTAAGTATGGCTAAATGGTTTACGTAACCGTGTGCACATGTTTGACTAGATATACACTCGCATTTTGGTTGTCAAAGACAACAAAGAATGTTGAAATTAAAATTAAAAATAAAATAAAATATTTAAGATACATTTAAATAAAATGAACCAGATATAAGGTTCATGATGACTTAGAATTGTTAGACTAGAAATTGCTTAGACTAGATACAATAAAAATAATATCACATTTACTTCTTATTGTTATACATTTTTCATTATTTAAATATATACTGGCATTTCTAATCCCAATTGGCAAAGTGCTATCCTGCTTTAAAATAGGCATTAAAACCTAACTAAAAATCTAAGTAAATTTTGAGTGCAGATAAGTTGCTGCTTTAAGCTTATTGCAAACTTTTTCCCAATCGCCCGCACTAGATAAATTAAGCTAGAATTGACTTTGATATTAAATAAATTGTTAGATTAATATATACTATGTTTTCAATTTTTTTTAATAATAAATTAAAGTTAGTAAGTGCGAGCAGCAAGTTGCAATCAAATGAAATTTGATACTCAAAACTATCATACTTAATACTTTTGCAGGAACGTGTGTATGATATCTCAAATTAAATTAATGAATTATTCTAATTATTAATACAATTGGTTGACTATAATAGAATATATCATTATGACTTGCTTTAATGCCCTTTTCAAGTTGCAAACTATAATATCTAAACTATTTTATATATTCTAATATTTATAAATAATTCATTTTTGATTTGTTTTCCTTTGACTTCAAATTAAATACCAATTAATATCACATATTTATTTTATTTCTATGCTTTCTTTTTATACTTTTTTATATTTATAATACGATGGCACTAGATATAACTATGGTTATGATATTTATAGCATGCTTTTTGAAACATTTTAATATATTTAGACTAAAAATTTGACTTATATTTAGTAGACTAACAATTAGTTGGAATGCGTTTTTTAATATGGATGTTCAGACTGGACGTCTAATACTGATACTTATTCAAAAATATATATGGCTAGAAAAGTATTTATAACTTCAAAACTAAATTGTACAATAGCACTGACTAGCTGCTTTAGTGAATAGACTAGACGTGATTATTTCTTTGACTAGTTATAGTTTATAATTTATAGTAGACTAGATCAATGACTATTATTATGTTGCGAATGAAAAAGCAAGCTGGCTTTTGTCGGACTAGATTAATGTACTGGCAATACAAAATGTTATAATTAATTTAGATAACCATACCAGTATCCCATACACAACGCACCTTCATATTCATGCTTGCCGTATTCATCATTGCATTGACATTGACGATTGGCGGCGGCAGTGGAGGTGGGCGCCAAAATGTTGGCGCCATCCGCGGAACAGGCCGCACCACCACAGGCATCCTCTCCTGCAACCGTTGTCAGTCCACCTGGTGCAGGGTCTGATGCTTACGAAGATATGCGATGCGTCGAAATTTCTTACCGCACTCGTTGCAGGGGAATATATCGCCGCTACCACCATCGCCGTTGACTTCGGTTTCTTCGGTAACTTTCGTTTCCTTACTGCTCGCCGATCCCGACCGAGGTTTGTGCCACCGACGATGCGATGCTAGATTGGCGGGACAATTAAACACCTTATCACACTCGGGACATCGGTACTCTACGTGCACAATTCGACTACAACGGTGCTGTGCTAATCCGAATGCGTCTTCGTACAGTTCTCTGCACAAGCGGCACACATAGTCGCCGATGTGATTCTCAATCTTAGCGAGTTCAGCCTTCGCCTCGTCGGTGACTTCAACGACGTTAAACGCCGGATCGATGTCGCCTTTTCGCACCACCAGCGTTTCATCTGGTCGCAATTCACGAATTATTGTGCCAGACACGGGACTAGAATTATCTTCGTCGAAGTTTAACTTCCTGGTTGCTTTGTGCTTCTTGGAAACGGCAGCCTTGGCTTTCTTAGCTGGTTGTTCAGGTGGAGTGGTCTTTGGGGATACTGGTCGTTTGTTTGGCGAAGGAGTGGAGGGTGGAGTGATGGGTGCTTCGACTTCTTCATGAAGTATTGTTGTGGTGGTTGCTTTTACCGATAGATCCAGCGGGTAGGAGAAGTCAAGTGGTTCGGAATAGCGGAGATATTGCAATTGTTGCTGGATGACAGCTGCCGTTGATAGCAGCTGCGGATCAAAACCGAGACGTTGCAGATGAAGGACGTCCGATGCGCCGCCAAAGGTCGGATAGCGCGCAAGGGACATTGCGTCCACGTTGAGCGTGCTGGCAAAGTGCTCTTCATGTCCTTGGTGATGATAGACGCGAGGCATACCCGCCAGCACTTCAACTGCACACGGTTTCACGCACTATGAATCAGGCTATGTGCCGCTTTAAAGCAGTACACAGCTCTACTGCATTTCACGCCAGATATGATGTTTCGCTGACGATGGTTCAACGTGGACTTGCCCTTCTTCGTTTCACGTTGGGGTTTATATACAGGAAGGCATAGCAGCGTTTGCACATATTGCGCTGTGCAAAGTGCCGGCAGTACGGCGCGTTGGCGGGGAGAACTTGTGCATCGGATTGGTGGCCGCGTGCCGGCGCAAGGGCGGAGCACAACCAATGCCTATGGAGCTACGAACCAACGCCGCACACAGTTCTCCACTTGGAAAACCTCTTATAGGGATGCAGCAAGTTTATCTCCCTTATCACCACACAGATTTCTCGCACGAGCAACCTGTCCTTGTTCATAGTGCGCGTACTTTAGTATTGGGGGTACGCAGGATATACAGGATCGTTGCCAACCAGATTGCATCGTGATAAGAGAAACGCCTCTTCCCTATAATTTAGATGGGGATATATCTCCCATACACATACATCAGCAAGGTTCGTAGAAATGTTTTAACGGTTTTTTTTTTTCGTTTAAAGCTTTATTACTTATATTTACTAAAGTTTGTTTTTTAATAGTTTTTTTTTAATACAATGATTATATTTTCAAACTCTATAACGTTGTATAACAATTTTTTTTTAAATTATAATTTACAAAAAAATATCCTTACTCATAGAGCACACGTAACATTGAAAATTGGCGGTTAAAAAGGGGAAAACCTAATAAATTTAATCTGAAACACGCATGTAAAAGCACCCCTTGTCAATACCAAAAAATGCTTATTCGAATGAGTACATTCAATCGGTAGGTATAGACACCAGGTATATTTAAAAAGGTGAATCATTGTTGATGTTTCATGTCCGGTCGAGGTGTTTGCTCGTCGGGGGTGTATGTGTAGCCATCTGTAACGGAATCCCTGAAAACCGTACGATTTATATTTATCGTGCGTGTGTTATTAGCACCCATTGGTGACGCTGCTCGGAGGGTGATGAGCGTCAGCTGCTCGTCCTGAACCAGCTCCGGTCGACCGTTACACATTATTGTCTTCAGAACTTTCGATATCGGCCACTTTCACTCACCGCTGCCTACCGTACTACCAGCCCCCAAAATAATTTAGATTTTAGGACATTACTGCTTACTCAATCATAGAACTTAATGTGTTTTATTAATTCTAATTTCTTTCAATCATTTTTATGAAAACTCATTTATTATGAAAAAATACCACTTTTCTATATTTATGTAGGTTTTATACCGGGTGCTGATTCGACCGCTCGGTAATAGCAATTTACATGTAAAATCACACTTGTGCAATTTCCTGCTTCCCTAATTGATTTATAGCAAAAACATAAGATAACAAAGTTGTTCAGAATTAAAAATGCTAAATGATAAATTAGTTTCTTAATCCCAAAATAGTAAAAGAATTATATTAATAAAGATTAAAAGAAAAAACAATTGTCATTATATTAAAACAAAATGTTACGTTATCAAATAGCTGTCACGTTTGGACAGTTAAAACATTAATTTATTGAAAATCGCATTTGAACATTGAACGTATGATTTTACAAAACTTCAAAACTGACACCTATTTGATAACGTAACATTTTGTTTTAATATAATTTTCTTTTAATCATCACTAATTTAATTTTTAAATTATTTTGAGATTAAAAATAAGTCTATCATTTTGCATTTTTAACAACTTTGTTCTCTTGAACAACTTTGTTCTCTTATGTTTTTGCTATAAATCAATTAGGGGAGCAGGAAATTGCATAAGTGTGATTTTACATGAAAATTGCTATTACCGAGCGGTCGAATCAGCACCCGGTATACATTGAAAAAGTTTTTACATTGAAATTTTGAGCATATTGCTCTTAAAACAAATTGGTTACTTGTAATAGTTTTAGGTATTTTTAGGTATATGACAAGCAATCTACAATTATTAATTAAAAACTTATCTTGAAATAAATAATAATCATATATACCGAATTTACCTTCAATAATAAATCAAATGATTCGAAAATGAGTGAGAGTGCAGACAGAGTGATTATAATATAGATAGATTACAATTGCGCAAAAGTGTTTAATTTATGCAAAATTACAGACGTTCTCATATTATTGAAGATTGAATTATCAATTGTATATCTTCTTGGTGTTCTATATAATAATTATACTTTTATTCATTATGTTTTCATTATTATGTACTACAATACAATGTTTTAATTTAAAAATAATCATTTTATTTATTTTTCCTGTTGTATATTTGAAAATTATGTGAAATTTTATATATATGCAGTTAAATATTGCGGAAACAGGTTTGTGTTTATACAAGAGTACCTGTAGCGGTAACCCACTATCCCCTTCTTGACGTTATCTAAGATGTGCTTTCAATTGTAAACACTTTGGTAAACACTTCACAATTACTTCCTTGGTTGACTTGGAAATTCACAGAGGGGAACGTCTCAATTAGGGTGTGTCTTGATTCTTAATCGACCGTCGTAATGTCAAAATACTACCTATGAAAAGCAACCCCTCAATCTCAGCAGGTTCAGGACATTGTGGTACAAATCTAAACAAATCTTTTATGTGTGTTTCTTATCCACAATTGCCTACTTACACAAACTTTTTATGATCTCACCCCTAAAAAAATTATTGCAGTTTCTTGCAAGGTGCTATTCTTAAAAATGTGTGAAATAAAATAGTATATGATGACAGTATTCAGTGAAGATAAATAACTAATCTTGCAGCTGTCTTTGTATGTCTCTACAAATCTGCTCAATTCTTGATGAAGGTGAAAGTACAGAGACCAAATACGATGTTATTTTTTTCTCAACCACCCGTTGCATGCGATAGGGTAATGTTTGCTGCATCTCTCTTCAACAATAACTTGCATATGTGCGGGTTGGCTTGTGTGTGCAAATTTAATCCAACCGACATCTGAAGTGTGCCAAGCTGGAGCGGTGCTACCTGTATCAATAAATCAACCCTCCTTGTGCCCGACGAGAGGGATAGCATCTTTTGTGTGCCGGAACAAACTTGAATTAAAAACCAGACACCGGGCTTCGACGCACACGCACACACATACTCGTTTCACTTATTCTCCTTCTAGCTTTCTATAGTTCTTAATTTCATACGTCTATGACATGTTGGAAGTTGGACTACCTATATGGTGGACACGGTAAAAGGCATTTTCATCTCCCCGGGCTGCCACGTTTTCATAATACAAATGCACACACGACTCAGCGTGGTGTGGCGTATGGTCGTGCGTCTTTTCATCGAGTTCCTTGCAGTTTACCTATCCATACGTAGTTGTTGCTTACCCGCTGTTCATGTGTGACCAAGGTGTTTTGTATGGTTGCTAGGTTGGCACGTGTCTCTCTTGCCACGCGCTTGGAGTGCACGCTTCATGCATGAAATCCTCGGACTTAGTTAGTTTGGCATGCCTGGATGTCATATAAATGCAGTAGTAAACGAACTTGTGTTTAAATTAAATGTTTAAATTAGGGGTTGGCACACGTGGCGGAATGTTCAATTAATGGGTGCTTCGTCAAGCGATACAGTCTTGTGAATATTATAATTAAAACAATGACGTTGCACTTTATACTATTTTTATATGTGTAGTCAAAAGTAATTTATTAGGTAATTTCAATAAATACGTTGCAATGCAAACAAAGTTTTATAATAAATAATATTAGACTTGTTAGTGTTACAATGTAAATGACTCAATATGTACATCACTGATGAAATTGTCTTATTGTTTAAATTGACGTCTATACTACTCAAAACGTTAAGCTAGAAAAATGTAGTAATATACTTTGGAATTTAAGGTCATAAATGAAAAACTCACATTTTATAGACGACGTTTATTTAGAAGGCAATTTATTTAATAGTACTATGAAGAATTTAACAATGATTACACAATATTTACTAGATGATACATAGAAATAATCAAGTTTATAGACTATAAACTCTTCGTATCATAAAGTTATGATACAAAATGTTCCGTTATATTGCTATATATTGAAGCTACGTATTGCAAATCAAAAACCAGTCACCCCTTGTGGTTATACAAGTGTGACGTTTCGCTCCACTTCTCTCGATTTCGTCCAGCCTTGGACTGCGGTAGCGAAAATATGCAAGAGGTCCATGTGCAGGGGGTAAACATGCTCGCGTGCCGTTGCTTTCAACCAAAACCTGCACGCGCTCCTAACGACCCCCAAATCTACTCGCCTTGCACAACTCAGAAAAAACGTGCCTTTCATGCCTCTTTTGTTATGTGCAAATTCAATAAAGGAATCCCCCTAGACTCGACATACTAGCTGATAGAAAAGTCTCTATCCGCATTTTCTTCCCTAATCGCAGACTTATAGAACCTAAGCGGGTCCATTGCCGAATAGTGGGGTGGTGGCATTGTTGATTCCGGCCTATTAATTCTCCTCGGAGCCCTCAGCGTGTCGCTCCCGATCCCTGCAAAACCGGGAATGAAACATGCCGCGGTGGATAGCTATAATTTGATATTTCGAATATTTCGGATATTGGCGGGTAATGTAACATATGAGGACGGGAAGGAAGGAAGGAGCGGAAGTCTATTAACAAGTAAAACAGACAGACGTCGCACGACGACGCCTCGGCAGAGGCTTCTTTCTCGGGTTGCTGTCAGCGCATGAAGGAAATATCGAATACCCAACCACCTTGGCATTTTCGATGTGCACATCATACAGTATCAAGTACGCTGGTTTTAGAGCTGTATAAAGTAGGAAGAATACTTACGACAACGGTACACCCACTTTACAGAGCTTTGAAGTGCTGAAGTATACTTATTACTAACTTACTCTTCTTTTTTAAATAATAGTTAGAAGGCATTATAACAGCATGCTACTATAGTGCGTGCTATCACCCCTCGGTAGAATTAAATCACCAGGCCACAGGGCTGTCGGTGGGGCAGACAGACAGCTGGCCGGTCGCTCTTCGCACAGAACATATTTTGTTCTACGCACTGTTTGAACTTGTATGGTTCGATCATGTTTATTGTCTGTAAAAAACGGGGTCGTAGTACTTTGAGTATATCTTGAGTAAATGGTGACACCGTTAACCAGAAGACCTTTGAGTCTCTTTTTAATAATATTACCAAGTAATTATACAGCACAGTACGTATTTTGAAATAAATGGAAGAATATCTTTTATTGATTTTTAAATTATATGTTTTTGTATATTTTCTATATAGCTAGTTTTAATGTTTAATGCAACAACTATATAGACATAATATAGATGTTTTTGCATACCTCTCCCGAAAGCGAAATATAACTCATCACTAAACAATGTAATAACGCTTATTTATGTTAACAAGTGAAGATATACATAAAAAACAGACGCAGAATAAATGTTTTTTTTTAATAGCGAGAATAAGAATTGCAGCGTTGTGGTTGGTTGAAATCTTCACGATTTTTGACGATCCTCCACGAATTGATATTGATTTTGATGCACATAGAATGCGTGCGTTCACCCCAAAT
>JAODGA020045635.1:0-14024 GCA_027574885.2 Drusilla canaliculata | reverse complement strand
AGGTGCGCACCTTTAATGATCTTGCAAAGACAAATTTAAGTGTTGACTGGGCAAACAATCCAATGAATCAATATGATGAAGAATCTTACACAGTAATTTTTGTATAACCTTTAAAAAACTAAATTCAAATAATGCTACATTATTATAAGAGTATGAAAAAGAAGCATTTTCCAGGTATTGTAGAAACTGTTCAGACTTACCTTATACGAAAAAAGCGCAGGCACATTACATAACAGTAACCAAACGTATGTATGTTATGGAGTAGCTTAGATTTTGTATTAGCTTATGTTTTTTTTTTGCTTTCTAGTTTCAACGGCACACAATACATACTACGAGAAGCACAAAGGTAAAGTTCAAACCATGGATGAGGTACTAATGCGAAGTTACTCATCTGTTGGTGCTTGGCAGAATAACTACATTCTATACATACCAAAATTGAATAATTATCATTTGCATTGTCAAAGCGTAGGTTTGATGCTTAAATGGGAGTGGGATGCTTACAGAGCTAGAAACAAGATGGATACACTTTTAGCATATATTGATAAAAATCCACCTCTTTTAGAAACTGATATATTAGTGTTTACACATGTTCAAGGAGAGTTTGTTATGTGGCTAATTGGTGTTGTTTTGGGTACAATTGCGTTTATTGCTGAACATTGTTGCGTACTTACTTTTCAAATGGTTTACTATTAACTATATCTTCAACTTATGAACACTTATGAAAAATTACCTTGGTGAAATTGCCGCAAATAAATTATCCAAATTAGAAAATTTAATATCAATTAAAATATAATAGGGGTATTCACTCTCCATGCTATAGGTATTATAGTGTCAAAATCGAGAAACAAAATTGACAGTTTTGCATTAAATAGGTAGGTTATTCGAATAGCGTTTAGCAAATAGCACGGAAGGTGAATGCCGAATGACAAATTTTATTAAAATATTAAAAATCCATCAGTTCATTCCATCAGTCCAGCAATCAACGCAATACAGTTTCCCGTTAATCTAATCAAGGTCACGGATTGAACTGACGCAAGATTTAACGTGTAACACTCGCCCCTGGTTAGCCAAATCCGCCAATGCTAATAAATAAAAATTATAGCCAAATATATATCACAATATATTTTCAAAAACGCTAAGAAAATATCCATCACTTCCTTTCCTAGGCAGACGATGCAACCAAGAATTTACAACATCCTCCGGTTTGACTATTCCTAAAGACAAAACAATCTTTATTTCTGCAATAGAACTATACTATAACGAAGAATTTTTCCCCAATCCACATAAATTCGATATGGATCATGATCTTCCAGAAATAAAGAGTTTCCAAATTTGCACAATCTGTTTTGATGGCCGTGATCACCATTAATTTTGCATTCGTTTAATTTCATGCTACCATCACAAAACAAGAATTATGTTAAATTCAGTACCAATTAATACACACGTTAAGTAAGCCAGTCCACAAAATCGTTATTATTGTAAATCATAAATAGGTGCTCAAAATCAAAGTTAGAGAACGTGCTACAAGCATTCAGTTAGTTCACATTTATTTCACATGTTGCAATATAATTTAAAAAATAATAACGTGTTTCTAAAATAGACGCAAGAAATTACAGAAATTACAAAAATTACATTAAAATTTAACTGTGAATATTTATAAAAATAAACAAAAGACACATCACTTTGTGTGAGTAATTTAAACAAATCCTTATATTTTGACAACGACACATCAATCAAAGAGCGCTGCACACAAAGATCGACAGATTAAACTTGGCTAAAATCAGTTACGTAAATAAACTCGGATAACAATCAAACTTTGATACTCATATACTCTTTGTCTATATTTTTCTCCGCTACGTTTCTTTATCTACATTAATATATCACTTATCAGCTACAAGTAGGAAGAATATAGATTTGTCATCAATCAATTTGTCAACTTGTTCATTTAAATTGTTTCTTTATAAATTGGTTCCTCAGAATGTGTAATGACTTCGAGAGCGCAAGAAAGAATGGTCCGTGTTATATCATTAATATCATTAATCATTTTAGAGCCCTGTATTATAACCTTACATAACGTTAGCTGGATAAATGCCAATTGAAATTCGACTTTCTCATAAATTTTTGAATTTGGCACCAAGAGTACGTTGATAGCTAGGAGACAAGTACGTACAACATAGTATCATCTTTTGTTTACCTCTAGGCAAGTAAAGCACTTTTTGAGATATATTTTCCACTTGTTCTTGGCTTAAAATCGTGCAGATGTGTGATGATGTGTAGTAATTTGTCTACAGTACATAATCTTACGTGTTTGTACACACCGATGCAAATACCACAAAGGTTAGGAATTATAGGCGTCTTCTCTTTCTTATTTCTTTCTTATTCTCCGTTTATATATAGACTAGAATCACAATTACATTTATACATTTCAACATCGTGTTCAGCGTTTAACAAGTCACTTAGTAGAATACATTTTTGTAGTTTCTTTGATGCACATGAGATATGCTTGTTTATAAGTTAATTTGTTAAAGTTGACTTTTATACTTTTTAGACGTTCTTCATAATCTTTAATGTTATAATATAATTTTGTATATGGAGAATTTGTCACGTTTAAAAGATGAACAAAACTGTGCGTTTCATTGTTAGTCATTACTTAAGTTAAGTAATTGACTGTTAATTTTGGTGGTAAGTAACCTTTCAAAGGTTATTTTATGGCACGCGGACTAATTGTTTCAGAGATATCATTTTTCTAAATTTTCAGACTTTATGGATGTTTAAATAAATTTTCATTCGATATCAAACTAATCAATATACATTAAACATCGATAAAAGTTGTTATCTATTACATTTCTAACTAAGGAATAGTTTTCATGACATTGTATATTATTGTAACCAAATGTAAATGTAACCAAATTAAATACAAAAATAAATTAGTTTAAAAAATGACATCTCTAAAATCTCTAACACACAGTCTGTCTAAAATTATTTCATAAATAAATAAAACGAACGTAGCAAATAAATAAAACTTAAAATTTTTATTTACAACAGTCTAGACGTTTTCTCTAATGTTGGCTTTTTTATATTTACAACACCGACAGAAAATGTAAGTGGCGAAGCCTTCGCTCTCCGTGGGACTAATCTCCTGTCAAATTGGATCGTCGCTCATCTCCTGCACCTGATTTTTAGTTAATTTTGGTATTTGATTGCAACTAACAACTACATTGTCGTCGTCACCTGTCTCCTCGTCGTCGTACTCGTCGCCGCTGCGCTCACCATCGTGTACCATCGCCCCTCCTGCCGCCACCACGACACCCGCCCCGTCGGCACATTTACGCCCACCGGCGCTAGGCACGCCCATTACGCACGCACCATCCTCGCCCTCGCCAGCCGCCGCCGCTGTCGTCAGTAGATTACTTTGGGATTGCGACGTAGACGGTACAATTGAATCCGCGGACGCAATCACCGCCTTGTTCACGTCCGCATCCGAATTCCACGCCTCCAAATTGCTAGACGCCGCCTTCTCGCGACCCATAATCAAAAACTTCCAGCTCTTTTTTGAGAGCCCCATCTTCTTCGCTTTTGGCAGCGTGCTTGCCTTGCGCACATCGTCGACAGACGCATCGTTTGACATGCAACATGAGCTATTGTCTTCGGATTTCTTCTTACCCCCACCAACACTGCCAGACATACGCGATGCGCTGTTATTGTTGCGAATGAGAAACAGCTTCGGATTGCGTAGCTTCGTGTCCCTATCAAGCGACATTCCCAGCTTGTCCGTAAACTGGCGAAAGCGCGTCATAATGGAACGCTTCGACTCGGAACTACCACTCCCGCCGCCGCCACCACCGGCCCCCGGCATTGCGTTCTTATCGCAACTATGTCGACCGAAGCCTTTCAGCGTGAAGCGTCGCCCAGTATCGCACTTGCCATTACCTTCCGCCACTGCAGCCGCCGCCGCCGCCGCCGTCATGCCCGTCGGCAGTGTTGCACAACAGGCGGCAGCGCCCTCAAACCGACTGTGATCAGTGTGCTTGAGTATACTCTTCTTCTCCTCGGGCTGTCTTACGCCACACTGCTCAACGTTGCGCCTATTCAAGCTCAGCGTGTCGTTGGCGACGACGCAGTCGGCCGCCTCCGCGACGGCTCCGGCACCACCGCCGCCCGTATCGTCTGGGGATGGAGAACGATCAAAGCGCTGCTTAAAACTAATACCGTACTCGTCTAGGAATTCGGGCGGATCAAACGAGAGCTTTTTGTGATTGGTGCTAAGCGGCGCATAATTATGATCGAAGCTCAGCGCGGCGCCCGACTTGCCCAGCTTGCCGCCGCGCTGTTGCTGCAGCTGGAACGCCCTCGCCAGCTCGATGTGTTGACCCCGCTCCCGACTACCCTTGCGCGAGCCGGGATAGCTCTTACGGCCCGTGCTCAAATTACCTTCGGTCGATATCTTAAACTTCAGCGCCTTCTCCGACACCTCCACCTCATTAGCCGTCTCCGAGTCGCCGCTCTCCGGGTCCTCGGCGACGTCCGCAAGGCTCGTCTCCTCATTAGTCACCGCGGCGACACCGCCGCCGCCGGCCTCCTCAAGTTCCATGTCCTCGTCAGTGGAGCGCGATCTAAAATATCATACAACGCATCCAACAGAACAATAAATGAGTACACTTGACACTCACCACAAAACCCTTCCAAGGGTTGAAACAGATTTCAAATACTCACCTAGATCGGTTCTGCTGAAAGCTGAGACTTTTGCGCAGACGCACGTTTGACCCCGACGCGGATTTACTCAAACTCGCCGACGTGCAGCTATCAATAGAATTCTGCGATGGCGATGGCAGATCGCCGGCGAGTTCCGCCACGATACTCTTGCGATGCAATCGCTCCTCCTTCGTCGCTTCGTTCAAACGGCGATAGTAATCGAGAGCGTCGCGCACCGGCTGAACGATGAGATCCTGCAAAAGAGGAGAAAACCACCAATAGTCACAGAAGCGTCCACGGAACGAGCGAAAGAAATTGTAAAAACTTCACCAAAAAAGTCAAAATTTTAATGCATTTGTTTGATTTGTTTGCGTTCGCCGCGGGACACGCGTATGTCATTTCCATAGCACACTGTTCGGAAACCCACCTGTAGTTCGATAAATAACTCGCCGAGAGCCTCAAAAAGTGGCAAAAGTACAAAGCCGATGAACGAACACTGCGACGATGGTTTCGTAATCTTCTCTCGATCCATGAACGGCGTCACCGGTAAACCCTCTAACTTCTCCGCATCCGACTGCTTGAAGAATTCCTGCAAGAGGCGATCCAGCCACGGCTCGGCCACATCCATCGGTCTAGCCTCATTCGAGATGTCCGAGACTTTAATTAAAACCATGCAAAGCTGCAGAAGAAAACAGCAATTTAGACTTGTGTTCATAAAATTAGCCGAGAATAGAATATCCAACCAGATTCACGTGCGTCTTGTTGGTGTAGTCAAACTCGGGCGTGACTTCCTTAAACTGGGAGAGTATCTCGTTGTGGCGCGCCATGTCCGTTGCGAGAATGCAGCGAATCATGCCTTCGCGTATCTGCTTGAACTGCTCCATGGAGAACGACTTGAAAATATTGCAGTCTTCGTTCTCGAGGATGCGGAACGCGACGCTGCAGTGGTGGTTCTCCAGCGGCGAGATGTCATTGTAGCGTATCGCCAGCTCCGTCTTCGCGTTGATCTGATAGATGTTATTATAGCCGGGATGGTCGAGGTCGTGGCAGATGCAGGACGTGAGGAGGATTAATACTTCCAGATCGCCGATCTTCGACGGCAGCTCGACGGTCCATAAAATTGCGTACATCTGAATAAATCGGACAAGAGAACGAATCAATATTGGCTACACATATCCTTCCTCGATAAATGTCACAAAGTCGTAAATAGCATGAGTTTGCTAGTCATCTTTAAGCGAAATACTTGGCAAATATTAAGGCATACGTTATATTAGGATACGACAGGTTATACTTTGTATTAGGTCAAGTTAATTTTAATTAGACATATTAGATTCATATTAGAACGATGAACATTCAAAGTAACGTAATAACAGTTTATCTCTGCTATTAAAACGTCTTTGAGAAACCAGCATACTATTTTAGAATTATAAAAAGCAAGCAACAAAAAAAGTTTGATAATTGATAGCTTCCTCAGTATAGCCCAGTGTAAACATAAAGATTATTGTGTACTATCTTTGAAACCGAATTAGATGCAAATTCGGTTAACACAATTGAGAAACCACAACGCACTGATTAAAGGTGAATTATGTGAAATCTAATACAAGACAATCCAGAATTAACGTAAAGATAAATAAAAAGTAATTAGAGAAAAAAGAAAAGCAAACATTTGGTGGCATTAGTGTAGTTGGGTGCTGATTTCATACCATTTGAGCGACGCAAAAGCAATGACGGAAATTGTGAAACGGCACATCATTGTAGTTCTTGTACGTCTCGTATAAAAAGTTCCTAAGCGTATTTATATTAATCGCAAACTTGGCGCAGAGATCATAGTCCAAATACATCTGCTGCAGCAACAGCAGCAGCTCCTCATCCTCCCATTGGCGACTGTCAAACGTCGGCATACGCAGCCATTTGCGCACCGAGTCCGACACTTGTGCATCACTAGATCAGACAGACAGTGTATAAGCAAAGTTAAACCAATGATACAAAAACAACGTTAAGAATGAGGATATACGCACCATATATTCAAAAAGTTCTGTTTGACACGCTTTTTCAGCGAGTCACTCTTGCGTCGATACTGCAGCCGGCGGCATTCGTCAGTTGATAGGGGTTCCGGCAATTCCTTGTAGAAGCCTGCAAACAGCCGCAAAGTGTAATTAAAAATGGTGACCGTCTGCTCGCTGGCGTCGCGACGCGATGTAACCGATGCGGAATTACGCACTTTCACACTTTATGACTTTCCGCTGCAATTACTTGGACAAACTTAATCAGCAATTAAAACTTTTCATATTTCCCGCATGCGTTTCGCAAACATCTTACGCAGCGTACTCTAAATAATTACACAAATAAACGTTTAACATGATTAAATGCGCGCATTTGTTGGACGTCCTTATGATGATTACGCCCCGCTCGTGTTTATTTATGAAAAATGTATTGCGCAAATATTTACCGAGCGTTTTGTATTTGCCTTCGGCGTACACTCACCCAGCCAGCTGAGGCTTTCCGTTGTCTCCAGCTTATGGCGGAATTCGTCGACCTGCTGCTCCAGCTGGCACACGACCGGCGGCAACGGGATGTCGGCCTTCAGCAGGCGCTCGATCTCCGAGATGCGCGCCTCGAGCGCCTGCAGATGCTCGCCGGTGTCTTCGCGCAGCATCGCGCAACCATGCGCCGCCACCACTTGCAGAGCGTACGGCTCGTCGGGCGCGTTCGACGGCAGCTCGCCGTTGATGTTCAGCAGCTGGCCCTTGCGGTTGTATAGTTTCAGAATATCGCGCGGGCCCGCCTCCGCCGCAGATCTGAACAAGTCTGGAAGCAAAACGAACTAAAACTATCTTCGGAAGCAGAACACTAACTAGTTTGGTCATTCCTCAGGATAACTTTAATAAAACATGAAAGCGCTTAATGAAACTTTGATGTTATACTGATTCATGGAAATAACAAATAAATTTTAAAGTTCAAATTTGATAGAAGAAAATAAATAAAATTGCTTTAATATTTGAGATAGTTTAAGGTACTGAATCAACTATACATTACAACTACACAGAGTAATAAGGACATCAGAATCTTTAGTAAGCTATATATAACAAAAAATTGGCAAGAGAATACTAAGTAGTTCTCGTAGAAGAAGGCGTCAAAAGAGTGGAAGAAAGCTACAAGATAACCTCTTGCAAATAAGGCATTATCTCATCCAGCAAAGATAGACCACCATTGGAGGTAACCATCCAACCCTTCATTAAACCCTTTCAATTTTGCTACTTTAGTACGAGTACCTCAGGGGCAAATCTAATACAACCAATGTTATCACAATTAGCCAGTTGTAAAATATTCATGATATGACACACTGAAACGCCATTCGTTAGGTATATGCTTTATGGTTCTGAACATCCGTGAACGTTAACCACTTAGCTCCTAAACTTACTAGCCGTTAGGTTAGTATGACTCCACTCATCAAGTTTATATTCCTGAGAGTCCTATATAATCTATGAGAGTATAACTTCAGTTATGTTAGATTTACTACTGACAAGCTGATCTAGCAAATTTCATTCCGCCACGAAATCAATACTTATTGCATCACTCTACTCTAGTTGGTACTTTAAATTGCCCTTGACGTAAACTGTTTGTTGTCGATCGTTGCTCTATTATGCGGTACCTACGCAACCTGCTGACAACCGCTCCTCGTGTGAAAACTTACAGAAACATAATACTTCTCTAAATTCGTTTACTTTATTTAAATTTTTAAATATTTTAATACTCTCTGTCCTACCCCAAATAAATACAAATCCAACTAAATAATAATCATAAAAATAGGTATAGTTGTTCCTGACTTATAAATGTCATTAGAAACATCACTTTTTTAAAAATATGTATAGATTTACAGAAGTAGCTAATCTAGATGAAACGTTAACAAACTCCTTTCGATTATGTTAGATTTAGTGCAGTAACCTTTGCTTAAACAAAGCGCAATAACAATATACACATCAATGAAAAGAGAAAACATGGCCGCTAGCTGGGTACACAAAGGGAGATTCCAAGAGGGGCGGCGCGGCGCCTGAATGTGATGTTAGCAAACGGGGCAGTAATTAAGCGTCTATCACGCGCAAATTACGATGTAAACGTCAAAGGCCCTCCACAAACGCACCGCCCTGCCAACAAAGCGCCGGCCACGAAAACCATTCCTCATCCTCGGCCACATCTCGCAATGTTTCTAAATATTTAGCCGCACAGTTTGTCCAAAGATCGAACGTTATTATTACAACGCGTGGCAATACAATGCGATCATGTCAAGCTCAAGACGTTGTGGCAAATTGCATGTGGAAGAGGAGAAGAAGCAGAAGAAGGAGAAGAATAAAAAACAACAACAATTTTCGATACAAATTCCCTCCCAAATATAACACGTCAACATATTGCGTATGCATTGTTCGCGCTGATCGATTTTGCGCCCCGTTGAGCCGCTGAGAATCCGTGCACTAAGTCGTAGCGAGAGATTTTCATCCACGCCCGTGCCATGAATGCGCAACGTTTATTTGCGCCGGATGCACACCGGCAGCAGATTTAATCGCGAAATGACATTTCACACGGATATAACCCGCGCACAATGGGAGCGTTTTGGACAAACGCGATTAGTTTTGATAATGTGATTTTACGCCCGAAACGGTCTTAAATTGTCGCGCACTGAGCGGAAATTGTTGGGAAAGTTTTGGACGTTGGCACAGCGCACGTGAGCCCAACGTACATGGTGACAAAAAACCGTTGGGCGTACCTTTAATCTGTTCCGCGGGGGTGTCCGATCTGAAGAGCGCGGTTTCGTGGCGCGACCCCACGCTGAAGCAGATCTGCACTCTCGTGGGGAGGTCCATGGGCGAACGGCGCGACTCATCGTTGAAGGGCCTCCTGCATCAGCGCGACGCTGCGAGCACAACGTGATGACATTTTAGCTGGTGGGATGCACTGGAATGTAAATAATTAATTATGTAGCAAATTGTCGAATAAATATTAATTTTAATTTTAATTTTGAATATTAATTTTATAATTCTCTACGCTACTTTTAATAAGAAACACAGCTTTTCAACAGAAAATATTGTAAAGCAAACATTTTTTATTTTTCATTAAACCATAGTGAAAAGTTTTAGATTAAAATATTGTGCATAATGAAAACGTTCGCAAATTATTTTCGCAAATAATCCAATACTAAACCCTGTTGCACTGTACTATTTTGTCACAGGAAGCGGGCTTTCAATTTGGAATTCTGCATACAAATTCATTATATCATAGAATTGTTCTTTGGTTTACATTGTTATTTTTTTAATTGATAATTTTTAATTCAATTACCAAAATGATGATGGAGATGACGCAACAACATACTAACCGAGTGATCAACCAAAAAAGAAACAGGCCTGAGGCTTATCATAGAAAAAAGAAGAAGAAAAACCAAATTGATAAGAAATATGGATATACTTCACATCGCCCGGGTAAAGTTTCCACTTTATCCGGCTACCTGGGCAAAGAGATTACACACAATTATTATGTTTATGCATATTTCGTACCTATGTATTTTTTAGTTGTATATTTTATTTTGATACATTTAATTTGAAACATTTAATGTTTTCAATTGTATAATTAACTCTGTGCTTAGTCAATAATACCTACTCAAAATATAGTACAATTAATGATATAATTAATTACACAACTAATTCATGAATAATTCAATTATGTTATTTTGTGGAGTTATTTTACGTACAAATATCAGTTATATTTTGCATACCTCGCCCGAAAGTGAAGTACCGGGTGAGCGAAAATGATTGTCGACAAGTTAAATTTCCAGCCAAAAAATCTAGGGAATTTCTTCTCTTCAAGTCCATAGTAACAAAAAAAAAGTCAAAATAATTTTGAAGTAACCAGATTACACTTAAGCAGAGGCGTCGAATTTTTATTATAGTGTTACCATAAATTAGATACAATGGTGTTCAATGCATTATGTTGCATTCACTTTGAAGGCTCATTATTGTTAGGTTAGGGTAAGATAGCTCAATCAGGTTTGTTTTTAATTTTAGGATGCAATAAAGTTATTTTCATGTAATATTATAATTCGTTTTCATAAAACATGATACGCCAATGAATTACTAGGGTATTTTCTTTTTAAAATATTAGTTGCACCAACGCGTGTATTTGGTGACCTACTTATCTATTGACAATCATTTTAGCTCACCCGATATTTGTATGCCGAACATCAACAATACCTTATTGATGTATTGTGGTTCCCCATAAAAATAGTTTAATTTTAAATATCCAGATAATATTAACTTGCTAGTATCGGTTAAAGAAGATACAAGATATAAGAAAAATATCATCAATTTTCTTTTTCAGAATTACTAGCAATAAATTAAAATTTGGCTATTATGCAAACAGGTGAAATTGTAAAGTCATTAAAATATCAAAATTAAATACAGAATTTTATGAAATTAACTAACTTAAGTTATTCCGAAAAGAAAACCAAAATTATAAAATGTTTTCAAAAACACTGATTATAAATCAAGCAAGCGGCTGTGTTGCAATCTTTTTGCCAAAAAACAATGAAATGGTAAATAATATAAGCAGAAACCAATTCACCAGAAATCAATATTTATTCCAAAAACAACGTCACAAAAACTAAACATGGCATATAACTAAACATGCCTATACTAAACTTTACAAAAAAAAATGGTGATTGAGGTGCCTATATTAAAATTTATAATAATTGTACTTTGGTTTTCCCCTAAATCATTTTTAACAAAAACACTCCTAATCTCATATATTAAAACATACTTACATATACCAAATTTGCCAACTAACCCTTATATCAAAAAATATAATCCCAGAAATTAACTTGTATACAACAAACAGGGACACCAGCATAGAACACAAGTTATTAACACTCGAGTAAGGTTAATGTGAAACAATGTGGATAATAGGATCTGGTTTCCGTTGCGGGTACTTTATACCTTTCTGGGTCGTGCGGTCCCATACCCCAAAAACCTCTGGCAATAGCGAACCACCCAGCTCGTAACTCTCAACTCCGCTAGCACCACTGCGAAGGACTTGAAGCTCTTTCCCATCATGCAGATTACTAATAACTTCTCGTATTACCGATGTACAAACATAATAAACTCGTCGTACGTAAGCCCCACACACGCGAGATGAACACACTCATCAAGACCCACGGCGACCACCACCTAAATCAACGACACCCACGCTGAGTAAAGTGATATGCGGTTTCGTTACACCCGAAAGCCTTTACTTTAATAACCGTAATGAGTTTAATGAGATTACGTGTATGAGGAAACTTGAGTATTTTGCATGCTAAACTTCATGAGGTTATGGGATACCTGACGAAAAACTAATTTGAGATCATAATTATATTCCAAAATACAAAACTTAATTATTATTATTAAAAAATATTAAATATAAAATTTAGCCATAGCAATCTATAGACTTTTAATAAAAATTTAATATAAAATTCAAAACCAAAACGAGCTCACCTGAAAAAGCCATATGCTACCTTATATCATAAAACTTCTGGTCCCCGTCATCTATGCGCATCCGCCTCATGATCTGCTTGTCGCAGGGGACGTCTAAGTCTAAGATGAAGGATATCAGGAAAATCACTTTTGTTCTGCTTTCCATCGTTCCCCACAACCAAGCCCCCTCAAACCTTCCAGAACTCATCGTAAGTAAGACGTGTTTCCTCCCTTTTCTTATTTCCTCCCCATCACTTCCCTTTTTACCTAAAACTGTATATTTAACCCCTGGACACACCCCCTGGCAATTTGCGAACGCGTTATCCTGGGATATATCCACTTTGAAGAGAAGATTCATCTATTAGCCATCGGCATAGACAGTGATAGGAAGCAATACGGATATCGTCGCATTGTGGATGGCTTGATATGCTGAATAGACGCATATTGTATGCTTTCTTTGTGCGCTGCGATGATGGTCGATTCGCCAATTGCTGCTCGGCCCCATCAGTGATCGGGAAGTGTTGGCGCAAAAGTCCGCAAACAATGCCGGCGCGCCATGTGCCGCTAATGGCCTGAACCATTAGATATGATTTAAAGTTCTCGCAAATACGCTATTGGATCGCTGCGACGGGACCAATATCTGGCGGAAAAGTTGGGAAAAACTTGATCTTCGATCGAAGCTTCTTGTCCTAGAAGATGGACAAGAAACTTGAAAGCTGTTTTGTTATCCTATAATAACATGTGGCGTTTAGAATGTAAATTTGGTAGCTTAACTTTGCAAATTGCTTTGTAATTTAGGTAATTATGATATTAGTGTTTGTGTTAGCTTGTGTTAGCTGAAATTGCATTTTCAATTTTGCAAGTATATTTAGTATGAGAAACAGTGAATGGAATGTAAATATTTTCTAAAAGCATAACCAGAATTTAACAATAAAGAAACAATTAAAAATAAATTGTGATGTTAGATAGTTAAGAAATAAATAACAAATAAAACGTGATATTTTTGTTTATTAAAAGATTTTCCAAAAATGTGCATTAAAATCTAGTAATAGGAAAAAGTAGCCTAATTTGGACCTCTATGATATCAAAAACATCTTATCACAAAAAAATGAGTGATGTGCATCTTGTTGTTCATATATATAAACGAGGTGAATGCAATCATGTTGGTGAAGAAACACCTCGTGGTTATATTGAAAAAAGTGTGATTGTGTTTAATTAGAAAGTGAACTTGTTATTTCGACGTAAGAGTGAAAGCCGTTAATTCGTCTAAACGTAACTCATTTCAGGTCTTATTAAATAATCACAAAGCTTACTTATTTATCTATAATTTGCAGTTAAAATTTTGAGAAATTACGTTAGTTTACGTTTTTGTGCAATGTCAAGCTAGCAAGTTATGCAAGTTGTCTAAGTTGGACCAAGAATAGTTGCCGAAATCAAATCAATCCAATTTCGTCGTCGACATAGCTTTTATAAACAAACTAAAACTGAAAAAATATTTTCAAAATATTTACAATACCAAAAAGAGGATGTATGGACCGAAAATACTGACTTATAATCATACCATATTGGAATGAATACAGTCGTGTGTATGGTGTTCCCATGATTTGTTTGAATTACCTTTACACCGTTATAAACGGTTTTTAAAACTTAATAAATAGTTTAATTTTGAATATACACTTGGTAAGTTTATTTTGCACTACTTCATTTTTATTGACACTTCTTACTTACTTCTATACACTGAATATTATAAAATTAGTCCAAATTAAGCTTCTTTCCCCAATATTAATCGTGCGGAGTGTCGCAATTTCATTAGTTTGTCTTAAACATTATTAACTG
>JAODGA020045405.1:0-14611 GCA_027574885.2 Drusilla canaliculata | reverse complement strand
TATCTAGTTTTGCTAGAGCCGGGTTTCAGTTTTGGCGCAAAATTCCTTTAGAGCTTCAACTCGACACTTCGACAAAACGAGCGGTTTCAGAAAACGGGACAATTTTGCGTCCCAGAGATCATTTCGGGGACACCGAGACTTGTAACTCTAAAAAGGGACAGTTCCGTTTAAAACGGGACGTCTGGTCACGGTAGTTATACCTCACTTTTGAGCGAGGTATGCGAAAACAGAATTTTCTCGTATTGAAGATCTATAACATATTTATTAATGTATGCTAAATTACTTATCAATGGTGTATGACTTCTATAAAATATATAAATATCACAATTATATATTACAGCAAGTCACAATTGAATATAGCGTATGGAAAGTAGTATCGGAAAATACAAAGTTCTGAAAACCCGAAAAAATTGATATTTTTGTAATATATTCCAAAGTTTTTTTTCCCAAGCTCTGCGTTGATTTTTCCATCTTTACATGGTCCAAACTTCTCAAATCAACAAATTTCTCCAGATCTTCCGAGGTTTCCTTAGTTTTCACTCAGAATTTTTAATTTATCTTTCCTAAAAGCTTTTTCTGAAACGATCACACACGAAATTTCATACATAACAGCCATTCTCTTTTTATTATTTTCTCGGATTTCTGGCATATTTCCCTTAAATTTTCAATCGTAGAAACGTTCTCCTGGCAATAACGAACAATTTAAAAGAAATATATATATTCAAATTGGTCCACCCGTTCTCAAGTTACGCGATCAGATACATTTTTCACATAATTTCTATATATATATAAATATCATAGACTATTATATATTATTATAGACTGGAGCCTGACTAGGCATGAAAAATGATTTAATTGGGAGATAAACAAAGGGGACTCTCCTAAGTAATTTTTAAGTAGAGAGGAAATGGAACAAAGAAGCTAGCTTGTGATAGTGAAAAGGAAAGTAAAAATTGAAATAGGAGAGATAGAGGAATATGGATTTTGATGGCTGGGTCCATTTAGTTAAGTTTGTTAGTTTTAGGTTTATTTTATTTTATTTTTAATTATATCTTGTTATAAAATAAGTATTATTGATTATTAAATTAAATGAAGGATTCATCTATTGTTTGTTAGATCGATTTTTTTAATTCAATTTTTATAAACTTTGCAATAAACTAACAAAACAGAGTAATATCTTTTTTTGCATACATCGCCCGAAAGTGATCTTTTGGACGAGAAAAACGAAAATACGCACACAACTCTGTCAGTAAACATTTGCTATTTGCTCAGTGATTTATAGTACTCACTTATTGCGTAAAATATTATTATTTATTAAATTAATCAGATTTTTATGTTTGGTTTATAAAAAAACAATTTGTTATTGTCTTGGTTTAAGGATGCGATGTTTTCTTAAGAGAAACCTCCATAAAAGTAAAATCTATAGATTTGTAGATGGAAAATGTAGTGTTAATTGCAAAGTAATTTAACAGGATGGCCATAAAACGTACTGAAACTATAAAACTTGTTTATTCATGAAGAGATACGTGGATCTTTGACAAGATATTATGAAAGACAATAAAACGGCAAACGGCGGGGAGATATATACCTACGTAATATCTTTCTTATGCATAAGTGTTTGTAAGATTCATTATAACTTGAGAATAAGTAAACCGAGTTTAATGATTCTTTTTTATTGAAAATGTTTTCGTTTGAGATGGAATATTTTCTATTAAAATATTTATTTCTGTTTGGAGCGGTACAAAATGTAGTTTATTTAAAACATTGGAATTTTATACATACTTTGTTTAAAAAATGATTTGTTATAGTTTTAGATTTTTATGTTTTTGTAAATTTTAGACTTGTTTATTTATGAACTAAAATTTGAAAGCTATTATTAAAGAAAACTGAAAGTTCTCTATACTCTGAAAAATTGTAATCTTATTTTATTAGAAACCAGGATAGAATAGATCAATTTTAACATCAATATGTTTTTGAAACATGATAGTTGTTACAGACACAACTAAAATCCTTCTTTTAACAAATACAAATTAAACAAAGAAAGAATTATAAAAATAGGACCAGCCGTTCTTGAGTTATACATGCTGTTACAAACACCACTATCTTTTATATACATATAGATTTGTTAACTCTCAATAAAACTACAATCTACTAGTAGACATGAAATAACAATCTTTCAATATTTAAAAATTTAATAAATTACATTTATCGACATAAAATATTTAGTAAAAGAAATATATCTTACCTTACAATACGACAAAAATATCTGATATAAATATGTTATAGCATTGTGAGCTACCAGGTGTACCAAGATCAACATTCCTTATGGAATTCAGCCCTGATGGTACTAAGGTAGCCTCAACTCACGGAAATCACCAGATTTACGTCACAGACGTTAGAACTGGCAAACATATTAAGACATTAATCGGCCATCCGAGGACACCATGGTGCATTGCGTTTCATCCAACTTCGAATCAAATTATCGCGTCGGGCTGTCTCGGTGGACAAGTGCGCATTTGGGATTTAAGTGTAAGTTAAACCTTGTATCAAATTTCAATCTAAAACTAAGTAATTCTATAATAATGGTTGTATCTTAGGGAGGTAGTGAAGTATGGACTTCGGAAACACCTTCGGTGATTGCATCAATCGCCTTTCATCCCGACGACCGTCTGCTGGTTATTGCCACCTTCAACGAGCTTTTCTTCTGGGATTGGAGCAAACCGGAGCCGTTTGTGCGCGTCGCAACCGCCAGCGTTAAGGAGAAGGTGCGCTATGTTGCGTTCGACAAGCTCGGGCATAAGCTGATCACCGGCATCACCAATTCGCCGCAAATGCGATGGGAGCGTGGACGTACTGTGCCCGTTCCGGTCTCGGTGCCGGTGACGCCGCTTATTCGTCCGCGCCGGATGGAGAGGCGGATTGTTGCACCTCGGTTTAATTGGCCCACGCCGAATAATAACAATAATACGAGTGCGAATAATAACAATGTTACAACTGCAACTGCACCGGCTGTAAGTATTCTCTTTGAAATCGCCTTTTATTTCTTGTTTTTGTGTTTTGTATGTGTTCTTAATTGACTTGTTTATTTTTGACAGGCTTCGACGGCTTCTACACCCAACTCGGAGCCGTTGTCAAGTATACCTGAACGTGAACGACGAATTACAAACTGTTATAGGGAACTTGTTCATCAGTATGAAGCTTTGGTGCATCGTTATTTGCAAATCTACAGACGGCCTATTATGGTAAGTTTTTTAATTGTTTATATTTTTTGTTCATATTCGTTGTATTATGTAATTATGTCTATTGTGTCCATATCGAATCTATTGTATAACCAGGTATAATGAGGAAACTGTCTGAAAATTGTGATATTAAGTAATTACTTTAGATTGAACTGTTTGTACAGTGGTGTCTCATATAATGTATTTCGTTTCAGGAGTAAGTTCTTTATGTGGGAAGTTCGGTATGTTTTGAGTTACGTGAGGCACCACTGTATATAAATTTATAGTATATTATGTAACGAGCTTGATAAGTGATGTTTATCGCATAAAGAAGTAGCCAAACGAGGCCGGAGGCCAAGTTGTGCATGCCTTCTGATGGTGAAAAGCTAATCAACGAGTTTACGTACGCTATTTTTCCCGCAACGATAAGCGCAAATATATGTTCATTGCATGATGACGGAAATTATAATTAAAAAATCATAATAAAAAAACAGCTGATTCTGCGTTGTCGGCGCAGTTCGATTCACGCATGCACTGCGGAAGCGTCAAACTGCGCGTGCGGCAAACAAACACTTGCAACGTATAACAAGCTTTGCACGGAGGAGGCGATTGATATCCCATATCCTTACGAGTGTTGATATGAAGCTCATAGCATAATTGTGGATTGGTATTGTCAGGTTTCCGTGCATGTAAAGTTGCATGTTATAAGTTCTTTTGCATGTGGTCGTGGGAAAATTACGTTTATAACTCAAGAACGGCTGGACCAATTGTTATCATTCTTTTTTGTTGGATTTGTATTAGTTTGAAGAAGGTTCTGGTTTATGCAAATTGGTAGGCCGATTTTATGATTATTTTTATCACGGAATATCGGAAAAATCGAAGGATAAGAGCTAAGATATTTTGTGTTAAAATATTCACTTGTTAGGGCGGTACGAAGTTTGCCGGGACAGCTAGTTCATGTTTTCTGGATAGTAATAGTCTCTAAGAAGTTTTATTGTTTTTCTGTGATCATATATATTGTGTCTAAATCAAATCTATCATAAAATTAATATTCATTAATGATTTTAGATTTAACTGTTTATAATCTGTTTGTGTTTTATTTAAATTATTATTTTTTTAAGATTGACCAAGGAACGGATCCAATGGAAATCGAAACCAACAATCAGCCAACAACGAGCTCTCAAACCACATCATCAAACACCCGTCCCGATTCGCCAATCCCTTCAACCAGTGGTCTCCAACGCCCATCACGGAAGTCCACTACAACTCGTCCACCAATACGCCGTCGCATCCTCTACTGTTCGGACAGCGGTGGCAGCAGTTCTTCTAATTCATCACCCGAAGACAATAAAGGCAAAACTTCAGGTACTCAAACCGGTGACACTCGAACTACTGTGAAACCAACCCCCGATAAACCAAAACCCTCGGAAAACTACTCGTCCAGTTCATCGGACGACGACGATGCTGGCAGTACTAATATTCAAGAGAAAAACTCGGAAACATCTCCGACATCAAATACGGATGCTAATTCTAATCCTAATCCAAGACAGTTTACGCCAGCTAGACAGTTAAGGTTGAGGAAGACAGAACCGCCTACAACTACTCATGAAGAAACTACCGGTAATACGGAAGGACGGGAACCTAAATATACGAGGGTTAAGTGCTTTCTTACACCTCGTGCAAGTGAGCCCGGTCAGAGACCACTTTCTTGCAATAGGAGGCTGCCGACGGTGAGCGTTGGTGAAGCTTGTAGCGCTGCGCGCAAGGACGACATCAATCATTTGATTCACAACGCCAAGATGATGCTCACACGGTATCGGGATACTCTGCAGCAGCGTGGGTTACAAGTACGTGGAGTTGATCTACCTGAGTTACCTACTACATCAACTGGAATTGGGAACAGTCAACCAGGACCTTCGAATAAACCCTCGAAAGGGACTAATACGTCTGAGATTGAGCCACCTACGACTAGGAAGCGACGTTCATTGAGGCCCAATCTACTGGGTAATATTTTATTTACTTCTTCAGATGATAGCAGCTCGGATGAAGTTCCGGAAACTCCTGAAGCTCCGAAAGTTAAGACTACTCCTGTACCGACTGCGCCATCTACGACGGAACATTCGTATGCCGGTGTTGATCCTCCAGCTCCAAATCAAGTAACTTCTGGTATTGATACAAGAGCAAATCGTAAGAGACGTCTGCTGAATCTAGCCGAGTATCATGGACTTGCCACCTCACCTGATTGCTCTGTAGATGTGATCAAACGTCGTATTCTAGCGCAAACAGCTAAAAGTGACGCTCCTGTGGGTTCTACTTCTAATTCTGCCCCTCCACCCTCAACTACTGGTCCTACTTCAACGAATTCATTGATGGACCGTCAAATGCAGCGCTTGGTTGTCGAGTCTCTATCAGTATTGGATCCTATTACTTCGGACACGACTACGTTGACGAACAACACGCCAACCACAACAATGGCAGGTAGAGATGAGTCTAGATTATGTGGGGCCTGCGGGGGACAATTAGAAGACTCTGATACTCGTACTCCGGAAGGGTGTGCACGTACCGCCACCGTTTGCACACGTGTACAACCATCTAGAAACACATCAACGAATTTACCATCTTCATCCAGAGTGGGTCCTTCTCGACGGAGGTTCTTCTCGCATCGTTTGTCAGCGTTCCATCCGACGAGATTTCTCCACCGGATGTTACGTGGTCGTGGTTCGGCAGCATCTACTCGCGGGCGTGAATCTCCAATGCCGATGAACTTTGCCGAAGATGAAGTAATCAACTATTCGGAGCGTGATGCCGAGGAGACACCCACAACATCCCCATCAACAGGCAGAAGCTATCATCCGTTTGACCCACCTCCAGAGATGCTCTCCATCAATCCGGAAAACATCGGAATCGGGAGTATGTACTCAAACATTGTTCAGGAACTAGAGTCAAGTTTGAACGACGTCAGGAATATACGTTTCCGATTAGGGGAGATGTCGGATATGCTGAGTAACTTTTCGGATAGACTGGAGAATATAATGACTCAGTCAAATACAATTTTGAGGAATTTGAGTAGCTCTTTAGAGGATCTACCAGCTAATGATGGGGAACAACAGAGGCAAGCCGTGCCACAAAGCCAAAGACCGTCACAAAGTGGATTTGCAGACGCCCCAACATATTCAGTTATTGACGATATTATGCATACAACGCCATGGGTGTACCGGGTGCCATATGCAAATAATCCTGTTAACTCGGATCATACTTATCCGATCAATCCGGAAGCTACACAAAATGCAACATTGTCACCTTTACATCTCTCACTGCAGCTAACCGTCACACATATTCAACGCCAGGCTAGATTATTGAGACAACAAGTTGAGAGTATTGAAAGAATTGATCGAGCTATGATTGAGGTGGCCCAGTTGCAGATGATGCGTCAGATGTTTGACGAACTACACGTTCATTTTGGAGCTAGTTCATCAACGGATAATCGAAGCGGGGTTTCAAGTGTGAGGCAAATGATGGCTGGGACCCGGATTAGTGATTCCAGTCCGTATGACTCACCTAGTGATGAAGGTAATACTAATACTGATAGACCTGAACAGACTGCAGTACAACAAGCTACTACTACTGAATCTATTACTGCTACTGCTACTGACCCTCCGGAAATGGTCAATCCAGCATCAACTGCACAAACAACTCAGTCAGCTCGTGCTAGATGTAGAAGGAACTATCCTCGGTGTTTGTTCCTCATGCATCGACAGTATCTCCGCAGTGCGAGGCGCAACGCAGCTAGAGATCGCATTCAAATGAGAAGAAACATATACCGACGATTTCTATCATCCTCTGCGACGAACAGAGCCATTGACCTGTCAACATTTCGCGGTAGAGGTTCCCTAAGTCTTCTATTCAATCCAGACACTTTACCCGAAATGACTCGAAGAGTTGAACATTACCTGATGGAACATTGTAGATACATTGGTAGGTCATTGACCCCGCAATCCACAGGTGGCAGTAGTACGAGGAGTGATATGGGTGAACATGTGATGACGCTCCGTTTGAATAATTGTAGAATGCGGATGAATCATCTCATGGGTAATTTTAGACTGGAGAATAATAACGCTAGTGTTACCGCCGATGGGTCGTCAAGATATGCGGCGAGATTAGCGTTGAGCTCCACACTGGATACTATTACTAGATTTGTGGAGGTGAATCCAAATATGACGATTTCGACGAGTTTCCGTTCGCAGATTTGGGAGGTCATTGAACTCTGTTTGCTGTTGTCCGAGTTGTTGTTGCTGCAGATTGTTGACTCGATTCCACCGCCAAGTGGGATGAATCTTGATCCGGAACGCGAGAATCTTTCGATGCGGATTGACCAAATGTGCACTCGGATGATATCAATGGGACAGTCGAATCAACTTGCTAGGAGTTTACGTTTGATGCGACAAACAGTGCGACATGCGACTAGGACTCTGGGGAGGACGTATACGCAGAGACGAAACGCAATGCTGCCGACGAATAACGAGATTAGTGATAGTCGCAGAGGTCTGCTTGATGATATCCATAATTGTTTGAGGAATATTCGGAGATATCGCGCCACGGACCGCTCGGATGACGACTCCAACTTTGGTGACTGGTACCGGACGATCAATGATCTTATCAGCAGGTACACATCGACGGGTAACAGCGAGACGCCGGGACCGTCAACTTCTTCGCAGGGTGGTGCCGCCGAGAGTGGTCTGCCGTCGGTGTTGAATAGCGAGACGGGAGAGGAGATACGCCCGCCGACGATAACGGTCGAGGATGCCAACAGCAGCGATGATAATTCGAATCACAATGACCTGGTACTTACAATGCGTCCTACGAGTATTGGTTTGTATCAACTTGGTCGTTCGCAGGAGGACGACAACGATGAGGAGCGCCCGAATCGGAGTCCGAATTTTCTCAACGTGCCCACCGTGCAGATCAACGATGTGCCCGTGCCGGATGCGCCGCATCCGTGGCGCGTGCGAAGTAACTCGCGACTGCGTCTGCCGGAGCGCTGGGACGAGCTGCGGAATATTGGGTTGTTGCGCCCGAGGTTCCTGTACAGCGGCGTGGTGAATCCGTTCGCGTTTGAGGATAATCTGGACGAGACGCACCGAGAGCCGATACATGATAGCGATGTGATTCCCACAGTCACGCCGAATCATCGGATTCAAGTTTGGGAGTTTTCGCAGATTAAGATACCCAATATTAGTAACTGTATGTATTTTTACTTTTAAGTGGTATTCATTTTTTTATTACTAACTTCAAATCTTTGCTACTTTGAAGAGTTACTGCATGGTAAATTTATCGTTATATATGCCTAGTTTAAACATAACCTGAGTTAACTTAAACATAACTTGACTCAATGGTAAAGTTTTGCATATTGAGGGGATTGCTTATGAAGTTTTTAATTTATTAACCTCCATTGTTTTTTTTTTAATATAAGTTTATTTTTCGACTAGTTCCGCCTTTACGTTGGGCTTCATCAGGAATATTCGTTGTTTTAAAAATTATATGCGATTGTCACATTATTCAAATGTCAAGAACAATATCTCCTTATATGTCTCCTTATGTTTGATGTTTCTTGGTAAACCACTTATGAAATGTATCCACTACCAATTTTCAAAAAAATAACACAGAACAAAAATAAACAACATCACAAAGTGAAGAATAACAGATCTAACAACACAACAAAAAAACGAAGTACGTTGACATTTAAATATTGTTCTTGACATTTAAATAATGTGACAATCGCATATAATTTTTAAAACAACAACTATTCCTGATGAAGCCCAACGTAAAGGCGAAACTAGTCGAAAAATAAACATATATTTTTTTAACAATTGAGGTTAATAAATTAAAAACTTCATAACTTGACTTAACTTAAACATAACTTGATCTTCCCTAATCATAACTTGAATTAACCCAAATATAACTTGATCTAACCTAATCATAACTTGATCTAACCAGAACATGACTTGACTTAACCTAAACATAGCCTGAACATAACTTGATTTCACTTATATATAACCAAACGTAAACCTAACCTAAACATAACTTGACTGAACTTATACATAGTGTGACCTAACCCAAATATAACCTAAATAAGCTGACCTAATCTTACCTTACTTAATCTTTACTGTTATATGTACCTAACATAAACATAACCTAATACGGCTTATCCTGATCTAAGGTTGCTAGAGTGAACATTTTCTTCCAACTTACATTGGTTGAATCATCTAAGTAACCAAATATATTTATTTTTTGTTTTGAAACGTAACCTAACATAACCATAACTAAACCATACTAATAACTTAGCTTGACGTAACCGAAACCTATTCAATCGACCCCTACCTAATCCAGCTTTAATCAAATCTTAACCTAATCTAATCTAACACTAAGCTAATCCAAATCTATTTTTATCTAATCCTAACTTAATCCAACTTAATTTTTATTTATTCCAACCTAACGGTAACCTAGTTTAACCTAACACAAATCTAATCAAATCAACCTTTAATCTAACATTACCCGAACTTAATCTAACATTATAACCTAATCCAAAGTAACTCTAATCTAATCCACGCTAACTTTAACGTATTATAACCTTGCTCTAATCTAACAACTTACATATCTAATTTATGCTAACGCTAATGTAATTTTACCTAATTCAACCTAGCCCTAACCTAATCTAACTTATCGTAAAAAGTAACCTAATCTAACCCGACCTAGCCATAACTAACTTTATCTTGCAGATCATTTAACACCAACTTTTTCATACCTAATTTAAACATACTCTATCCAAGTAATCTAATCTATTTATTTCCTGCTTTGAAACCTAAATTAACTAACCTAACCTTTATTAACTTGGTGATTCTTTTGTATTAATTCTGCTTAGCTGTGAATTTGTTAGTTCATTATATAACCAAGTTTTACTTGTCTTATATCTGAATGCACTCTAACCTCAAAATTAACCAAGAAAGATACTATGAATATCAATCAAATTATCTAATTTTTTACAAGAATGTTGAGAATTATCGAATTAATATTTTACAGCTCAAAAGAATTTGGTTGTAAACGAATGTAAGATTCATAATGACGCGAGTGTGGACTACGCTTCGGATGGTAGCATTCTGGTGACGCTTTTGCCGTCTGGTGGTTATATGAACGTAACGAATCGCTTAGGTAACTTTAATTATCAATATTCCCTGCTCGTAGCAATTAAAAACTAAACAACATTTTTGCAGGTGTGTACAGTCTGGAGTGGCAAACACTCGGCCAGTGTTTGTACGTCACCAGTTTCGAGCAGAACGCCGTCTCCGTCTCGCTCTCGCCGACCAATCGCCACCTTCTCGTCGGTTTGGCATCGCGACGCGTCTCCATCCTACCCACGGAGACGTGGACGATGGCGCGCATCTTCCTCCTAGACTACAGGAACGCCACGCACGGCAATCTCTCTTCGATACGCGAACTGGAGCAGAATCGCGACTCGAACTTTATGAGTCTGAACTGCATTCGATGGCTGCCCACCGCCGGACAGGGACTCATCTTTGGCACGAACACCGGTCACCTTAGGCTACTCACCTAAGTGATATATATATTTGTATAGATGTTTCAGTCAGGTTTGTGAGGCGTTTGTTTTTTTATAATTTTAGCATTGTTTACTCGCTCAGTTACGAGACTGACGCATAGGATAGCGATATGTGTGAATCATTCGGTTTGTCTATTTATTTTCTGACCTCGATTTTTTGCTTTTGTTGTTTTCGCCAGTACATTGTTTTGAGACTGTATTCTCTGCGGAAGAAAATCAAAATGTTTATAATCTCGATAAGTTCTTCGTGTTTGATCTCTAACAACATGTATATTTTCTTTTCAATATTACCCAGTGTTTTCAAAATATTTAAAATTCATTATTCAAGAACAAGAACAATTGATTTCAACTTATGGAGTTATAAGAAACAACATTGTTTCAAATAAGGTTGAACTAAAATTGTAACATGTGGATTTTGAAATGAAGCTGTGGAATAGAATTTTACCTAATTTACGTTATCATTGGCTTTAACTTTTCCTGTAGATTCTTTTCAATATATAAATTTCAAAGGGAATGTGTAGTGTTTTGTACTTTCTAGGGGTTTTTACAGTTTACGTTGATGTACATAATGCAATTTTGTTTGTATGGGTTCCAATTATTCAAAAAACAATCAATTTACAATGTAAATCAAAAAGTTTTTGTTTTGAGAGTCTAGTAATCAAAAGAAACATGTGAGATGTATTTGACGTGTTTGTAATAAATTTCAACCAAAAATAATAGAAATACCTTTAATTTTAATAGTAGGACAGTTATTATCTCATACACATTTCTAATGATACTAAAATAAGAATTTTTAAAAGTGTTAATACATTTTTAAAGGTGTTAATATGTCTCCTTAATTAAAACTTAATTCAAATATGCTTGGAGTAATTAATGACATTTATTATATAAATGCTTAATTTGACAAATAAATAGATTGATTTGTGAGGTTTATATTTTATTATTCTAAAGTATGTATGCTGTTGGGTATTGTTTTTGTATCGTTCCTATGAGTTCCTGCTGCATGTCGCATGAACGAAACCGAACGAAATGGAGATTTGTAAATATCTATAGGAATTCGTGGAGAATCGTGGTTTTTCGACCAACCACAACGCTGCTTTGTTTATATCTCCCAAGTGAAGATAATTGCTTTATTTTGCTTAGTTTTGAATGTTTACCTTCACTAGTTATACTAAGTAAGCGATATTGCATAATTTATTGATTAGTTATTTGTCACTTTTGAGCAAGGTATACAAAAATAGTAATTTATAAAGTATTATTTAACTTGATACAGTAAACATAAACATTTTCAAATTAAATTTATAGATTTTTTGATAAGGTGTTAATATATTAGATGTATTGCAATAGGAATCAATTTGAGATCTAAATAGATGGTATTTGCTTGATTCCGTGAAATGTATTGAATGGTTTTCGAATTGAGTACAATCTAAAATAATGGAAACGGTTTTGTACACTAAAATAATTTACAAAAATTTATGTGAATTAAAACTTTTAAAAAAATTCTTTTTACTAAAAATTTGTGTTATGAGACGAATTTATATAAACAACTTTTATATGTTTTTGATAAATACTATATATAAAAATGGTGTAAAAAATATATGTCTTCGAAATAACAGAGCACGGCTGGACCGATTTGACTCAAATTTGTATGGAGTTGTTTGTAATTGTCAGGAGGTTCTTACGAATAAAAATTTAAGAAAAACATTTGTGGTAAAAAAATTGTAGGGAATTTTGTGTATTATCGTTCTGGAAAATTCTGAATAGAAGATTGGAAAAATATAGAAATGATTTTTTTTGTGAAATTAAGTTTTATTCCGCATGATTTGAAACTTTGGAATATGTCAAGGACGAAAAGTCAACAAAAAACTGAAAAGAAGAGAAAACAAATGAAATTAATTACAAAATTATCAATTTAGCATGAATTTTGAAAAGTGAGGTTATACAATTAAAATGCGAGTTTATTTAGAAAATAATATGAATATGACAATAACATCATAGCTGATTCCGCAGCGAAAAACATCAAATCATTCGGAAAATTAAAAATTTTGTCAAAAAAATACATTTTTTCAGGTTTTAAGAATTTTAAATTTTACAATTCTAGCTAGCGCAATATTTAAATGTGATTTATGGCAAGACAAAGTTTGCTAGGTTAGCTAGTTTTCTATAAATTATTTAAAATATTTTAATTTATACTAAATTAAATCGTATTTATTGATATTTTCTTGAGATTGTACAATTATTACAAGAAAACAAACAACATTTTCGTGTAATTAAGCATGTTAATGCTGCATCTGATAAAATGTGAATAAAATTACATGCAAGCATAATATTTTAGTTCATGTTTCATGTGCTTGGCACATTTGTGCATCTTGCCCTTTGCTGCCCTTGATGTTCGTTACCTGAATCTAGGGACTTTCGAAAACTCAACTTGCGTTTTGGCGCCCCCTAAACAGCGTTACTTCAATTCCATCGCGTCGTTTCACGCCGCTTTGCTTGTGTTATTCTCCAATCAAACGTCGAAGAGGCTGATCGCTTCATATCTCGTCGTCTCACCTTCCAACTTGTGTCTTAAATCTACATCCTAAGGTAATTAAGAACACAAATAAACTACACGCGCTTTGTGTGTGTTATTGCATGGTTAGATGTTTTGTATTCCAAACTGTCAGTATTGATTCGTAATCGTAACTATTGGATTGGTCAGTTCAGTACGCCAGTTCGCCATTTTTGTGTTTGCAAGCCGGTAACCGTCCAACGCCGCGCGCTGGCGCTTGTTTTTCCAGACTTGATTGGAAATGGGCAACAAGAAAAACGACTCCGAGTCTGAAGAGGAGTTTTCCGTCGAGAAGATCATCGACAAGCGCACGAAGAACGGCGTCACCGAGTACCTCCTCAAGTGGAAGAACTACTCGAACGAGGATAACACCTGGGAGCCGGAAACTAACCTCGATTGTCCGGAGCTGATCGCCGCGTTCGAGAAGGCGTACAAGGAGAAGAAGACGTCGTCCAGCAGCAAGAGGAAATCACGCGTGCGTTCGCCGTCGCCCGACTCCGATAGCTCCGAGAAGAAGGCGCCGAAGCGTAAATCTCGCCTGCGCACTCCATCCCCAGATTCCGACAACTCTGCCGAGAAGAAACAGCCATCATCACCCGACACCAGTGAGTCCAAGAAAAAGAAAGAGAAGAAATCAAAGGGTTCCAGTCCGACTCCCGACTCAGACAAAGAAGACACAAACGGTATGAACAACGAAGAAAACGAAGTCGAGGAAGACAAGTCCTCAGAGAAACGCAAGCGCTCCATGTCTGAGAAGGAGAACAAAGAGGAGAAGAAGTCAAAGAGGAAGAAATCTGAGGATGATGAGAAGGATAAGGAGAAGACTGACAAAGGTAAGGGTAAGGGTGGCTCCAAGAAGGTGTTGGAGAAGAATGGTTTTGACAAGGGCTATGAAGCTGAGAAGATTATTGGCGCCTCTGACACAACCGGCGAGTTGCTGTTCCTGATGAAATGGAAGGGTATTGATGAGGCTGACTTGGTGCCTGCCAAGAAAGCAAATGTGGTATGTCCACAAGTTGTTATTAGCTTTTATGAACAAAGACTTGCCTGGCATACCACTGATGATGATTAGATCTTTACTTTTTTATATATTATATCAACCTTTTTATTATAGACTTACTGTTATTTTATAAAAAGAAAGAAATTGACACAAGCTACTGTAGATTGAATAAGAGTTTTGTAATTTATGATAAGTAATTGTGAACATGTTATATTGGTTTTGGAAATGAT
>JAODGA020045344.1:0-20909 GCA_027574885.2 Drusilla canaliculata | reverse complement strand
TCTAACCTTGAAACGTCAGACAACAGCTGACAGTTACAACAAAAGTTCATTAAAATCGGGTCTTTATTTTTTTCAATTTTCAATTTTTTATACAATTTTACTGCCACGTTTTGGTAGGTAATATTAACTTTATGAGTATCATATGTAAGGTACGTCCTTTTTTATGTTAACATACTTTTCAATTCGGCGCCCACATAACCTCGTCTGAATTATGATACATACAACTAAAAATATTTGCATTTTGATTGAGAAGGAATGCTTCTCCTTTATACTCCACTTTAGAATGATTTACAACACAATTTGTATAATTTTTTTTTTTCATTTGTAGACAGATAGTCTGTGATTAATCTCAAGTGAATCATATACAACACATCAGCATATTTATCTAGCTATGCCACTGACTTACAATTAGCCGAGGAGTTAATTAAGCAATTAATTAATTACTCCTAATAATAGATGCAAATTTTGCACAGCCTACCGTATACAGTGTTTTAATAGGAACGCCATCATCCACTACGTCGAAAACGTAGGCGGCGGTGGAGGCGGAAGCAGCGGTTTGAGAGCGTAATGAATCTGAAATATGATTGATGTCGCGATGTCAGTGTGTGAATGTGTCCGATGCGCGCATGATAAATCGTTGGCGTAATTGATTCGTACATAATTATTCACGGGTTCGCATCTGTGCATTGACGTCGCATCGAGCCACGCGCCTGTGTTCCTCTTCCTGTTCCTGCCGAAATTGCGCGCGAACGCCGATGTCGGCAGTCTTTTGTTTCCGCTGTTTTCGAAGTTTCGAGTTTGTTGTCTTAACAATTTACAGGCGCGCTCGCGGAGAGGGAGAAGAGCAATAAGTTGCTGTCTGCGACGACTCACACCCCCAACGCCGAAAATTCGAGTATTACGCTTTTGTTTCGTTGCGCTCGCACCAGTTTCGCGTAATTAAATTGCGTGCTTGTGTCCATCCATCACTTTGAGATTAAGAAATTAATGATATAAATATTGTAGCTGCGAGTATCATGTATCATGTTTTTATTACTTTTTATGTCTACGAATTGTTTAAATAAAGCGTTCTCACGTTGATATGCAAGAACGTGTTGGTACGTGCTAAGTTCTTGGAAAGATCGTAAAAGTATTATAAAAATGAATTTATTATGATCGAAGCATTACTTGTACAATTAAGATAACTGTTAAAGTAACTAAGAGTTATTTTAGGCATATAACAGTATTTTACGCAACAAATTAGGTACAAACTAGTGCAGGCAAGTAAGTTAGGGAGTAACTTAAAAAACGGATCAAATCACAAATATTAAGATTAAGTTGTGTAACGACGTTTTTCTCTAAACTCATTTGAAACATTACTTCATACAAACCAGAGGAACTTGTGAGAATTGTACATATTAAATAAATATTGCATATTTTAACAAAATTAAATAAAATCAAATCTTGTCTACTCTTTTCGGTATAGAATTCAAAGTTATAAACAATAAACACTTGTTGACACTAAAGTTAAATATGTTACGGCAGAAAAATGACTATAATATTGTATATTAGGTTTCTATCTAGCGTTGTTTTGTTTTATTGGCTAGTTTGTAATAAAACTACGTTACGTTGATACTAAAAAACTGTCAGATTTAACAAAGCCTAACGAAATCAAGTGTTTATTACAGTTTCCTACGCTTTGCGCTAACTTCACACAGAAGTATCATAACATATCGCATGGGAATTTACTAATGAATCACTTAAAATATGTTTTACTTACTCGGTTCATGTTTGTTTATTAAAAGAATACATTTCTTATCATTCACGTGAATTTATTATGTTATTAACTTCAGAGTGGCTATAAAAACGCATAAAAGTTAAGAGTAGATATAATGCGCACATCATTCGAGTGTTGTTTGATTACACACTTGCGTATCGCAATGTTGCGCACGATCCATTCATGTATCCACCACGGCAGATAGAAGACGAAGGTAGCTTTGGAGGTTTATTACTCGCATTAACATGCAGATGCATAAAAGAAGCAATACTTAACGACGGCATTAAGTGATATTTTTCATCGTAACGCTCATCGCGCGTTAGTTGAATCGTTGAATGTTTACACGTTAGCTGAAAACACGGCATAAAAAGCGGTGTGCGTGTGTTTGTGTTGTGCGTGTATGTGCGCGTGTGTATCGTGTGGCTATGGGCAATAAAAGTATAAAAACGTGTGCGCTTGATGCGTCTGGCGAAAATGTCGGCGCGTCCCGTCTAGTCACACAGCGGAGAGAGGAGTCACTTAATCGGCGCCTTATCAAGGCTACTTGAGCGTAAAATAAGCTAATGCATCAAAGTAATATGTCCGATTACATGACTGCTTAGTCCGTCATTGTGCTATAATGCGAAACGATAAATTGCGATTAATTCGGCGCGGCAAACTCATCTAACTCGTAACAATCGTTCGTTTCGTGGCCGGTTGCGCGGTTGCGGCGGTTGCGCCACGCCACGCCGCGCGCCTCTTTGATTTCGCCCGTGTGCAAAAATCGCGCAGCGCAATATTAGCGACATTAGCCGCCGACGACTGAAACAATAAAGATTTCTTCAGCGTGAGCGTGACGTGGCGCCAGCGAGCCTTTCAGACGGCGGCCCGTGGCGAATACGGAAATATGCAGCACGAAGCCGATGGCGACGACGACGGCGGCGGCCCAACGGCGACGACGACGTAACCGAACGCGTCGGGTAGCTATTATTGCGCTCCTGCTGATGCCTGCCTGCCTGCTGCACGACTGGTGCACCACACGCTTGGAAAACCGATGAAAACTGAAACCATACCGTCGTCGTCTTCCCGATGCGCTACGGTCGTATAATTGGCCGTCGTTTAACGTCACCCATAACTACTGGTCATGCGAATGCGCCTCGAATGCGCCAACATCACAAGGTGCGAAATTTGGTTATGTTGCGCTGCGTATGTTTTTAGATGTTTGCGAAAGCAGGAAGCAAGCTTTAATTAAACCCTGATGCATTTTTAAACAATCTACACGTTGAATACAACCAACAAAAATATTTTAGAATCATAAAATAACACTTTACGCAACGAGCCAAGAAAGGATTTGCACTAGCGACGTGTATGTGGAGTACGAGGAAACCGAGTACTATCAATCACAGAGGAAAGTTCAAATCTTTACTCGCACATTTGTGTACAACGTTTCTTTGCTTAACTAGCCCGAAAGATGTTTACCGTCACTTGTTATGCTAAATAGGCGTCAGTGATAAGATATATCTCACTTTTGTTATGCAAAAATACACATTTTTGATACAATCCAAATAGTTATAACCTAATAGTGGAATACCATTTAATTTACATTCATTCAATTTTATTAAAAATATATACTTCCAGAGTGCACCAAACGTGATCTGCTAAAATATAGACATCTACTAAAACATGTTACAAAATCAATTCATTTTATAATTAACTTGATTTATTCATATGTATTTGCAAGTGTCGCTATCTATTGAAAATAAAGACAAAATAAAAACTGTTATATATTTATAATAGGAATGATACACGTATATCTACAATTATATTAAAATTGCTACGGCGGTGTCAGAGATTATCCTGAACATAAATTTGTAACACCAAAATTGTATAAAGGTACATATTAAGATCTCATAGGTGTGATATACCGATATACCTACCCAAAAACAATAATTATAACAAATATGTCATTATAAATACTAACTATATAAAGTAGTTTATAATTGTAACAACCATGTTACCAAATGAAGCAATCAAATATTACTACATTTTTAAATTAAATCCTTGTGAATTTATAAGCTACTAGCTGTCTCTGAGCGATCACAATTCCTACAAAATAATATAATAATTAGTTCACTTGTCCTTGCGTTATGATAGTTCTTACAGACACGACTGATACATTTTTTTAATTTGTTAAATGTTTCTTTGCATACTTTGCCCGAAATTAAAGTATAAATCATAAATAAACAATGTAATAACTTCTATTTTTGTTTACGAGTGAAAATAATCATTCAAAACATAGTAGAATAAAAGTTTTTCTTTAAACTTCAGATAATAAAAATTGCATCGTTGTGGTTGATTGAAATCTCCACGATTCTCTACAAATTGGTATGGATTTTTATTAAATGCGTGCGTTCACACCGAATTTTTGTTGTTGACGTAAGTCGCTAGTGGGCACTTTGGCGCTCTCATTCAAGTACAAATAAACAACACGCTACATCCAACGCAAGTTTGGTTCGAACGCTGCCTTATAGCAAATAACCAATTAAAGGATATTCAACTACAATCTTAAAACGTCCAACGACGGATAACAATTAAAACAAAATGTCAACAACAACATCTAAAATTGTAAATTTTTGTTCAAATAATTTGCGCAGTCCGTACTTTTTATAATCTATATACTCTAGCTATTGGCAAATGATTCTTCGGACGAGGTAAGTAAGAACATGTTGTGTACATCATTGCCAGTAAAGATTAGCAGTACGCTTCTTGATTTATAGTACTCTCTTTGCTTGTACTCCAAACACACGTTGCAAGTACAAATCCTTTCTAGGCTTATTGCTGTAAAAAGAAAACTATTAGCAGCTTCAAACGTTCCCTGAATGACAACATATTTAAAAGAACTTATAATTGTAAAAAACATGAAGCTTTTCTTCAATTAGAAACGAAAATATATGAACAATTAATTATCTTCTAAATACGATCCTAAAGCGATTCATATCAAAGTATTAAATTTGAAATTGTTATACCTACTAAACATTGTGCTTACAAAACAATTTTGTTTACAACTCAATCTACAGCAGTTAAAAAATTTTACAAGCCACCCCGCAGGTCACACACCATATATATTAGAAATTAGTTTGTCACAGAGACCCATCTTTCACTGTCTGCCAAAGCTCCGTTTGCGAAACCACCCGCAACGCATTTTCGTGCAAATGCCCGTGAAATCCATCCAGGCCCATTGTCCACGCATATTTACATAGAATATCTCTGTTGACAAACATTTTCTTTGAAGGAAATTTCATGGTGGGCGCACAGCACGCCATCGAGCTATGTCCCATGCGTGCATGGGTCAATGTTTCACACAGTTGTAAACGGTCCAGGGAAACGACTTTCGATTCTATCCTCCATCCTCAAAAGCGAGAAAGCCCCACAAAAAAGAAAAGCGACACTAAAATGTCCGTGACTTATTTCACTTGTGCGTGGTGCGCATCAGTCACCCTTACTTAAACCCAGTGAATGGACGTATTTATTATACGGACACTTGTGGGTGTTCCCCAGTGTCAATAATGAATTTTACGATCTCCAGCTCAACTATAACTGACCAGTGTATTGACATTGCAAACGTTTTCGCACGTAATTCTAATCCCATCGTCGTCCCGCTGTTTGCGATGATGATAATCTATTGTCAGGTGCTTGTTGGAGGTGTCAAACATTTTGACTTTTTAATCCAAACCCAAACATGAGCAGGTATGCATACACTCTGCATGAATACGCCTAGAGTGCATACAATGCCTTCAGTACCAGCTTGGGTCTTTCCAGCTTATTGCAATAATGTATATTTCCTGTTGATGCTCAGACCAATAAAATTATAATTTAACGCGTGGCGGGATTTCTGCAGTTGACAATTCGAATTCGAAATTCGAAAAATATAAATTGCTTTCTTTATCGCATATAATCAAAGATTGTGCGTGGGTGTGAGGCGCATGCACTTCGATTATGCACTGTACAATCAATATAATAGCAAAAATATACAACCAACGATCTGATACCAGCAAACAGCAATATCAAACGTCTTTTCTTATGTCAATTGTTAACTGTATTTATTATTACTAGTAGCTATTTTTATTCTTGTCTGTTATAATTTAGCTATTTTTATATTAATATTATTGATTTTGTCTAAAATATAAAGATAGGTTTTTTTGATAATAAATAATCAAGATAATCAGAAGATAAGAACTATTGCAGCTGTCTCTAAAACTTTAAAAAATATTATTAATTATTATAAATAAAATATAAGTAACCTACAAATTTTCCTATACTGATTGAAGGTTGTACTGTATTGAGATATCTAGTTATTTGTAATTAATTTGTATTCATTTATAGTTAATTTAATTAATTTAAAATGTAATTTATACCAGTTTGTGGGATTAATACCTAGATAAGTGTAAAAACTCTCTCTCGTATAATGAGAAAATCGTGTAGGTTATTGCTGGTTGCATTTGGGTTTGGGGTAATTTCGATTATGGGGTAAGCACGGTGCGCACCCCTTCAGGATAAGACAATAAGACAATGCTACGTTGTTGATAAATTTACATATCCGAGGTTATTTATGCGAGTTAATAAATGAGAAATGAATACGCTGGTGGTGCTGGTGCTGCACGATACGATGGCGAAGCACGAAACCGAAAAACGCAAAGACGCTTCGCATAGGTTCATAAATTCATGATAAGACGGCAGTGGTGAGGTGTGCGAGGGCTTTCATCAATCTACCTTCGCGCTGACAGTGGCATATCGTGGCCGCACTCGACCGCACTCCGCGCACACCCCGCAATGATAGTATGCATTGTGGCTTGCGCGCCGCTGCACGCCACAACAATTATACGCGGATAAACAAAGTGATGTCGTTGTTTGGGGTCTCGCGCGTTTCGTTTTATTCTCCCTATTGTTTCATTGTTGCGCTTGCGCTCGTGAGACGCCTGGCGGGGCGCGCTGTGTGATTTATCGGGGCACGTGGGGAATGCAGCCGGCGCCATCGTCAGCGTGGCGGGGCCCAGACGATTTCGGAATTTCTATTGTTTCGCGGATCGCCAACTCGCGACTTTATTACGTATTTAAGTTTTTATGAAGACTCGCGGAATGCTCAACCCAACACCTCTTGGCTTCTAGCATAGAGTGTGCTAGGTGCATGCGCTGAGATGAATTTCGCTATTAATCAGAAGCGTAAAGTTTGAGGTTTTACTTGATTGCGTCCCGGTGCGCCGGACAGCATGGTGTTTACATAAGCATATGGTCAGGCGCATGCATGGTGGCAATAAATACTCGTCGGCCAGTCTAAATCTTAATTTGGATGGCAAATGCACGGCTGCCCGGCTTGCGTTTTGTTTGGCATTGACATTTTCGTATTTTATGGCTTATTTTGGGCCGAGGCCTGCATGAAGACGAAGCTGGGGCCCAACTGCTGGCCTGCGCACAGCCAGCGCACACGGCGCGCCAGCGCTAGGAGGGCGAACCCCATAGGGGGCACTTCCTTCCTACCGTAGGGGGCCTCTCGACGACGCTGGAATTCCGAGAAGAATGCGCGACCGCTCCACTTGGTCGCCACATGCATTCGACGTCTACGACTCGTTCCATGCCGTATCGAATCGTGCCAAGTGTTTTCGAAATATTTAATGCTAATATCCATTAGTCAATTACGTTTGTGAGAACGTGAGCACTTGCAACGCAATAAACCAATACCAAAATCAACCATTTTTGATAGAACCCAAAGCACCAGAACCAGAACAGACACATGATTATAACAAACACTATTCTATCAATTGAGATGTACAAACATGAACACAAGAAAAACGTTAAACAATATTAAAAATACCAGCAACATAATCTATCGAAAAGCTGGAATAACCTCATCTTACTTTTTATTCGGTTTACACTGACTTAAAAATATGAGTACTTTTAGTGTCAGCATGTCAGCAACTTAGTCCCAACAATCACGTATTGTTTGTTTCTTTAATGATAGCAGCTTATCATACTTGACAGTAGCAAAGTGTCGATAACACCAAACCTGAGACACTAATTAGGTATCAAATTTCTGATGAGATCATACTTTTGAAAGCACAGCTGTACTTGAATAATTTTGAAATTGAATAAATACATCTACGAGCCTAGAGAGCCTAATTAGTGTACGGGGATAATTGGCTTGTAATTATTATTAATTAGCGTATCCACTCGAGCCACGACTGTGATATGATGTCATCTCATTTTACATTCGTCTAGAGAGAGTGTGGACATGTTTTTCTGGTTCTTAGGTGATGCTTTACGTACTACAATTTCATTCACAATTAGTAAACTTATAATTATCTTTTATAAATTTTTATAACTTTTATAAACATAGTAAATTAAAGTATATTTTACGTGATTACATTTTTTGTTTTAAAAGTTTTGGTTGAATATTTTTGTGTTGTATTTCGTTTCTTAAAGAGTCTATACAAACATATTTTTAATGTTACTCAATTGCATAAATGTTACTGATGCAAGTCTAGAGAATTTGAGGAAAAATATTTTGGGAGTTTTTTTCTTCAAAACTTTAAAACATCATTTTTTACGTTTTATAGCTACAATCTGCTTCAAATTTTGTACAAACTTTCTTTGCGATACGGTCAGTCTAATTTATTATAACCATAGTTTAAATTATATTTCTACTAAGCAAATTTATTAATAAGACTAATATCTACACAAAAAAAGTTCTATCCGTAAAGCTTATTATAACTCAAGAATGGGTAGAACTATTTTTTTACTCTTCTTATATTGGAATTGTTTTAGCTCAGAGTAGGATAATTTGTATACAAACCTTTTTTTTCTCTAGACTGTACAAAGTTTAATAGTTTCAGAGCAAATATGATAAAAAGAAGAAAATTGCACTAAAATTACTCTCTCATTTTATAGGTATTTATACAGATTAGACTATGTGTGTTCTCGTTTTAATCTCTTTGTCGCAGAGTCAAATAGTTGAATGAAACAACAACACACGAAGGCAACAGCACATGCATGGTGGCAGAGATAAAGCCCAAAACGTATTCGATTTCATGCGTCCCATGGCTCGTTAGGGGCACAACCACGGTCATGTTCGTTTCAGCGCTTTGTGCCTGTGTTCTTGGTGTGCGTTTCCATTGAGAGATCGTCTACCTGGGTGCCTCGCAAGCACGACGCGATGGTGGAGCGTGTGGGCCGATGGTTAACGCCGCTCCGCAACTCATTAATACGACCACTTGTCCACACAATTAAAATATATAATCGCTCCACGGCACGATTTATATTATCGATGGTCGATTAATGGTGGCTTTACGCGACGTTTATAGTGTAACATTTCAGCGAATGGCCCATGGCTACCATCGTACTCAGCCCTAGCCCAAAGATGTACGACCGTTTTAACGATGTGCGCGCGCGTTGTAAATAATTTCCATGCCAACAGACCAACAAATTTTCAATGAACACCGGTTTTATGGCATTGCGAATGCAGATTGTTTCGCTTGGTTGTGTGTTGGTACATATTTGCGTGCGCCAGTCAACCAGCGCTGTTTGATTGAAATTGCAGATTAAACAATCAATAAAGAAAGCCAGCAAGCAACACATGAACGCACCTACAGCGAAAGGCGAATGATTTCTATCAAAGGAACATTAGCATCACAGCGAACACGTGTAGCTGAATATTTCTCACAGTCGGCTTTTTCTCGATGTCATTTTGTGTTTTCTCACATGATTATGCCATTCGCTTGCGTGATCTATTACAACAAATTATGCAATAATAAAACTTCAGCATACATTATGCTTATAATTAACATAATTATATATGTTTATGCGATGGAATGGCATATTAATCTACGTTGTTTGTAATTTGTGTTTCGTGTTTTTTTAATACATTTTATAGCTTGTGCCGGAATTCAAATAAAATCAATGATTAAAAAACGAATTAATGGTTATTTTAATTATGCAAGTTTTCAATGTTTAAGGTGATTCAGATCTACAAAAACATATATATATACCATAACAAACAAATTAGACAAATTATTTGTAAACTAATAAACCTAACAAGACAAAGTAAACTTTGACACGTTCAGCATTTCTTGAGTGTTCCGACAGACACAACTTTAGTTAATATATAGATAAATATATTGGCAATGCTCAACACAAGAAAACAATTTCCTCTTAATATTGTTCAATTTTACAATTTCTAATAATTGTAATTAGTATGTGAGTGAGATGACATTCTGTTTATGCATTGTACATCCATAACATTTCCATTAAAACCAAATGTTATATGTATATCAAAAGTGTCAAAACTTTCAGAGCACATTGAGTGCGTTACGTTGATACACGGCTGTGTATCGAAAATCGAGGGGGATGCACACGATGTGCCTATACTCTCGACAGTCTCGACGTCCACGCCGAAGCATATATCATCTCGCCGTAGAGCCAAAAAGCCAATCTGATGTGACTGGTCTGTGGGTTGCTCCACTGCGCTGTGCTGTGCGCTGCACGATACAGTTTAGCCGAGAGAAAATGCTAAATATCTTAAACAACACTAAATTTACAGAGCATAAACAGAGAGATACATCTGTAGATAATCGTGACAAAGGTTGTAGTTAGTCAAACAATAAGTAGTCGAAGTCGAAAAATGCCATAAATAACTCGGCAAGTGGCCTTAGGTTCTCGTGGTGCTGTGCCCACGGCAGGAGGAGAAACCGTGAAGAGGCGACAGCAAACCTGCAGATGCACAACTGTCCTTTTCTTACTGTCTTGTAATCTTCTCTTCCAGACTTCTCTTATAGTTTCAAAAGATTGTTTTCTAGTTGAATTTTTTCTTGTAATTTAGACTTTCCACAGCAATAATTTATATTTTTAACTCGGCAAAATTTGTATAAAAAGCAAGAATCGTAAATTGGTCAATCCATTTTTGACTTATGATATCCGATTGAATTAATGAATTAGATTTATAAATAAAATTTCTAAATTCTGTCAATCTATTTTTTAACTTTGACTTGAAAACTTTCCTTATAATTTTTTAGTATTTTCGGAAACAGTGCTTTTCTTGTGCTCAACCACACTATGTATAATGAAATATTTCAATTTATCAATTGTTATGTAGTGTAGTTGAATATTTAGTTCAAAGCATTGTCAACAGATGGCGCTGCGTGGTTACAATAAAAATTAACTCGCGTATTGTTTGTTGATTCGATGGAGAGCGATGTTTGGCATTTGTTTTTGTACGGCTCGCGACGTTCTTACCGCGGCTTCGTGTGCGTACTCCACATAGCCTTAACGTAAGGCAAGCGCAAGACCAAATTTGAATATGTTAATTTCGAGTTTTGTAATTTATCGTTCGGCGTTTAGTCGCGGTCCCGTATGCGGCAGGCAGCGAGTGCGTTTTCGTGCGCGTTCTCGCGTCGGCGATGTTGAGGGCGCGACACCATCGTAATGGGGTGTTGACACGAGCGTGTCTCATACCCGGTACGGTACCAGTCTGAACAACAACAACAACGGTGAGTTTAATCTCAAATGGGTTTTTCTTTCTTCTCCGCGTGTAGTCATTGCATGTGATAGCGCGTTGTTATAAACGCCTAACGACTATTGGTAGCACGACGTAATGTTTATCGCGGCTTTCACTTTACACGCCAAACAAGCCCCCAAAAAGCGTAATTTATTAGCAGACGGAATGTCGAGGTAAAAGGGTATATTAACGAAGTTTGTATCAGAGCATATCACACATGCTTACACGCGCAACGACAACCTCGCTGGATTGTAATGATTAACTGAGGTAATAAATGCGTGAAAATTGTTTTTTCTTGCTTCCAGCTGGGAATGCCGGTATGCGTTTGGCGGTTCCAAGTGTTAAAATCGAATTCAATAAATTCCATTAGATCCCATCAGCAGATGCTGGCGGCCGCGAATTTTTTTCTCTCTCAACTGCAGAATGGCGGTGCGCTCTGGTGTGTGTATGTGTCGGCACATATTTTTTGGAAGTGTTTTTAAATTGACCGCATGAATAATTCATCATTGTCGCGATGTGTCCTCTTGCTGCACCGCCAGCGGACGCTTTTTATCAAATAGTAAATCTTTTTCACACATCACACATTGCACACAGCTCTCCAGCTTCTTTTTGTAGTAATTTATTAACATATCCAATCCTTGCTCTAACAAATATACAATCTTGGGGAGAATTATAGGAAAATATCAAACAAACAAGTGTATATAGTCTCTGTTAATGATTTAATTAAGACAATCATAAGTATTTATAATAATATACTTCTATTCACACTGATTCCTATTTACAAACAAATAAAGTTAAGAAATGTACACATTTTGTAACAGAGCTAGGATTGCACAGTTTGCACACGTGATTAATCTTTATGGATGCTCTCGGCTCATTCCTAGCTCTTTGCAGTGAAACAATAAAAGATTAAAATATGATGTAAAATTGTAATAGAAATTTCTTCCTCCGCCTATGCTCTCGTCATTGATATGGTCTCTTTATACACAACAATTTCGCTAAGTAATAATCGATATAATAAAATAACAAGTAATTAATTAAAAAATAGGTGTGATTGCCGCACACACAACAGTTGCACAAACAACGGTGCAGGTTTCATTTTGTTTTTCATATTTCATAGATACCCAAAAATGTTTTGAAAATTATAAACTATTTGCTTTATCGAAAAATCTCAATTTCTTGTAGAGTTTAATATAAGTTCGTAAATTTTTGGTAATACTCCCAAAAATGAATACTTTTCTTGTTTGAGAAAAACACCTAGTCGTAGTTTGTGGACATAATTTTGTTCGTTATCACAGATATAAATAAATGCATTTACACAAAATATACAACAGATTGCACACGAGTCTTTCGATATATCGCCGCCATTATTTTTTTCACTCACTCTTTCAAGATTCTTGATTTAAAACTATTTCTTTGCAATTTCTTTTATTTTGTTGCACATGTCCCATGAATCACTTTGAATTCACACGCTTCATAACCTTGGGTAACCTGTAACAAGAGAGAGACACTTGATTAGAAAATGTACTCCAGTTGAATTATGATCGGCTGGACGAAGTAATAGCAATGGTGAGGTTATGAAAGTGCATATATAGTCGTGCATATGCTGAGCGTGCTTTAAAAAGACAGCCTGATGAGCATGAGAGGGAATTGAACAAACAATGATTCGCAACGGGGAGCGTTAAAAGCTTGGGGAATTAACGGTCGACTGAACGCGTCGGTGATACAAGCATACACACATACATTGGGAGACAACAAAACACATATTATAACGGACTGGCATGGTGATGTGTGCATATGGAGAGACACGGGCAGAGGTGGTGGTAGCACCATTGAGTGTGTGAGAGCACACGTGGATATTCTGCCGGCCCCGGCCCGCTGGCTGCTGGCTAGGACGGTCGCGCGCGCAGGACTGGTTTGTATCCGATTGAGTAACTCGCGGGTTAGTTAGTCGCGGTAGGACCCATTCACTGATCGAAATCAGCCGTCATTTGTCAATGTCAAGAAGGTGGCGATAGCGGGCATTCCTTCATTCAGCGCGCACGGATGTTCATCCTCTGCGCGCGTGGGCAACAGAGAGACACTCACCTATAAAGAGTTGAGGGGTCCGAGGAGATCCAAGGAGTGGAGCGGCTCACACCGGCGACACAAATCCACCGTTCATCGCCTGCGGACTGCTGTAAGAACGGATACAATGCGTAAATATAATGCTCCCAAGGCTGCTTGGTTGGTTGGTTCGTAGGTTGTATGAATATGGGTCCATGCGCAAATGTCCCGAATGCTTACCTCTTGTAGAATGGCTTGAAGGCGGCGTTGTCCGCATTCGGCGCCGGCATTTGCGACTGTGGTGGCTGCGCGCCCCGCTGCGGTGAGTGCAATCGGCTGAAGCCGCCGAGGAAGCCACCCTGCGCATACCCGCCGTTGAGGTGCGGCGGCGCTTGCGGCGCGGGCGCACCACCTATGCAGCCCTGCATCTGCCCACCGGCGACCAAACTGTTTGGCAGTTTCATACTGGGCGGCGTCTGTGGCGGTGTGTCGGTCTGCAGGTCGGGAAAGCCCTGCTGGCAATGACTGGGCAGAAAACCGCCGCCGCCACCGCCGCCATACCTCGAGCTCGGCAGCGCAAAACCGTTGCCGTGGTGCTGCCAGTGGTGCTGCGAGGGCGGCGGCGGTGGGGTCTTGCACGCGGCCGTATCAGCCAGCGACCAGATCTTGGGCTTGGACGGCGGCAGCGGTACGCCGCAGTCGGAGGTCTTCATCTCGGGTTTCATGCCGAAGTGCGTGTTACCAAGAATGTGATGCATGTGATTGCCGAGCAGGTGATCGTCTTTGCGGTCGTCGTCGGTCATGTCGTCGTCGTCCAGGTCTTTTACGTTGCGCTCGGACTTGACGCGACCGTGAATGTCTGCAACAGGGAAGAGAGACGTGATTGAGAATACGGCGGACGAGCGAGGAGAAACGGACCTGCAATTGGGCTGCTTTGTTTTTGGGTGTGGGTAGTATATTGGGGTATATCAAGGGGAAAGAAAGAGTCTGCGGCGGAGGGTATCCCAACCTATCAGTGTCAGATCTCACTCCTCTCCCGAGAGGCAGCGGCTGAGCAAGGGAGGCGGTGGCGGCAGCGGCGAGGCAGGAACGCACGGATGCGGTATCTTCACTTTGGCTCTATGAGCATTAACTGCTGATCCGATTAAACTCGATGGGGGACTTAATGTGCGCAACACCCCGACGTGCCATTTAACAGACGGCGCGGAGAAACGACTCTTTTATAAGTCGTAATGGAATGAAAGCGCCCCGTGTGCCCTACGACGCGACGAGCAGGAGCGATTCCTATTAGGGCTTAATTCCGGCTCTCCACAAAACGCGCACTCTCAACGTATACACACACACACGCACTTAAACGGAAAGAGACAGAGAGAGACGCACACGAAGCGTAATGTTGTTAGTAACAAGTAGATGATGCATGATGAACCATGTTTGAATTTCGGATCAAACGTCGCATCACGTATGTGCAATGAAAGAGTAAAACGCGCACCGCAGATTTGCAAGAGCCAGAAACACAGACAGAGAGTGTGGAAACAAAAATGTGCGAGTGAACCAATGCGGATGATGATGATGGTCCAAAATCTCAGTGTGTCACCCGAATGAGAACAAATTCCTACCTGTGTCGTCGCGCTTGTCGTCGTCGTCCTTATCCTTGTCGTCGCTATCAGAGACGAGCGCGTCGTCGTCGTCGTCCGTCTTGTTCTTCGGTTCCCACGTCATCTTGTTCTCCTTCTTCAGCCGTCGGCGCGCGTTCGCAAACCATGTCGACACCTGGGTCAGCGTCATCTTGGTGATGATCGCAAGCATGATTTTCTCGCCTTTCGTGGGGTACGGATTCTTCTTGTGTTCGTTGAGCCATGCTTTGAGCGTCGCTGTGGATTCACGCGTGGCATTTTTGCGACGCGCTGCCAAATCGTAGCCAGCGCCGTAACTGGAACAGAAAAGTGTCCTTTGAAAAAAGGTAAAATAATCAAACCCATATAATATTTTATTCTGAAGGGGGGTCAATAGAACGTGTTTATATAGTCTATGATTTGCGCTAGTTAAGGTAATGAAAGTTTAATTTTCCTAAACGTTTGCGGCATCAAATACGCATCGTTCTTAACGCATCGCCGAGTTGGTGTCAATGCATGTGTGCTCGGAAACATATGTGTCTATTGACTGGCAATGGGGGAATGTGGGGGGTTTTGCTGGGCCGAGAATGAGAGTATAAAGAACTATTAAATTTGCTGCTGCGCGTCGCCGTCCCCCTCGGTTTCTTTTCACCGAAGCTGTCAGCCCGTTGCGGCTGCTCGTGTGGAGAGGCTCCCTCGACGCGCGCGGTCGAGATGTGGGCTGCTCCCCCCAGAGCGAGATTTGATTAGGACTAGAGTGGTTTCACCCCTGTTAAGCTCGCGCCGCGCGCCACACACACCGCATGCCGTCACTGCCTGCCACCCCGCCTCCCTCACGCTCACACACACAGCCGCGCATCGTGGAGAGCAGGACAAGAGAAAGGCGGCCGAGACGACGTCGATAAAACGCCACGCGAGAAAATAAAGCGCTCTTTTTTCTGTTGCTGCTGCCAAGGTTTCCTCCTCCGATTGCGCCTCGCTTTATTGATATATTTTGCGTGCGTGTGGTGTTGGGGTGGCAAAACGAGCAAACGATTGGTTCCGCCTTGTCCGCGCTTGCCTTCAGAAACTTAATTCGGTTTTTGGGCTATTTTTCTTCTGTCTTCCGTCTTCTCAGCATTTCCCCTGCTTTCCCCCAACGCCGTAACGAGCAACGATGACAATAACCTGCCACGATTTGCACAGATTGTGTTTTTGCAGTGTTTATCAATCCGTAGTGCTCTTTTTTTTCTATGTTGAATTATGTGTGTGTGTGTGTGTTTGGGTTGACGTTAATCCAAAACGAGGCAGCTAAATAAAACGCTGAATAATGCTGGGAATAAAATAGTTTCGGCGGTTTGCCGAACAATTTAGGGAAACGCGAAATTTATGTCTGCTGCCGGGATGCGGCCATAAGCGTAACCGATTTTATCGACAATAAATACAAATGGTGCATTGCGATGGCTGTGTGGCTGCGGTTCGAGCGGCTGGCAGCGCGTGTAGCTAGGCAGCAGCGGTGGCGGCTATGGAGGCGGCCGGGCGGCGCTCACACATACACACACACACGCTCGCGCCTGCCACCTGCGCGCTGGCGGCGGGCGGGCGCGCGCCAATCAATAGCGCAACGCTCTTCAGCCATTTTGTCTTGAAGCCATTCCGGAGAGCGGAGGAATTAGCTCAGTCGCGGGCGGCGTGATTTACGATTTTCCCATGCCGAGCGGCAGCAGCATCAGCAGCAGGAGCAGCGGTAGCACATCCTACTTTTATTAGATTAACTTGCTTGTCATCCGATCGGAACATAGTCGGGTGTATGCTCGCGCGCGCGTCAGCGTTTCCGGAATAATGGCATAAAATATTCGAGACTTACCCGTACGCCGCCAGCGCCGGATCGTAGGGGTAGTAGCCGGTGGTGGGCTGGAGGCCGGCGCTCGTCCACGCCGACATATCCGCTGCCGTGCCGGTCGCGTCCTTCAGCGCATAGGGATTGCTCTGCAACACACAACAATGAGGGAAACAATGAGCATAAACATAATGTCACACACAGTAATGGCGCTCCTAATGTAATGGACGCCCGGGGTAAAAAGCTAAACTCTTACTGCTGAGTGCGCGTGGGAGGCCTAGGGTTTTATGTCATTTGCCTATGTCTGTCAGGCGCGGAGAATGGCTGTGCAAATATACACTCTACACCCTGTAATTCTCACGGCTGCACGCACGAAAAAGACTCCGTCTGTACACCTATCACGCGTATTGATTGTCTCTTCCCGAAATACTTGGCTTTAATTGCGGCCGACCGCTTTTGGCGCATTTAATGGCCATTATATCAGGCATAAACATGTTAAACTCGCATACACTAATAAAATAAATGGTTGTTAACAGAAAAATATATAAATAAAATTCCCCCGTTGTTTTTATGGATTCATTACGAGCGCACCGAAGCAGAAGTGCTTTCATGAAACGCATAGGTATTACGACGGCAGACGAATATTTATACATTTAAACCGCATAAAGCGCCTTAAAATCTTTATAACTACTCGAATATATATATATATATTTGCCTCCACGACTCTGTGGCGTTTTTTGATAGCATCTGCAGCTACCCACGACGACGTAACGTCATCCTCCGACGACTAATCTTTGCTCATTTATTATTATAGCTGTACTTTATTTATCAAAAACGTTACGAACTTAATGTGAATTGTACGACCAGGGTGATCAAATTATTTGGTAAACATTTACTAAGCTCACTTTAATTAACACCTTGCAGTAAAAATATTTTTTGCCTGTAAGTGGAGTACAAATAACTAATTATGAATGGCCGCTAAAAATCTTGGGATTGGTCAAATCTTCAACTCTAAAAAATGTTTTGGACGAATTAAACGCAAAAAAGAACCTTGTTGAACCATGTTGCTTGCACAAATCTTTACAGGATTAGTTGTGTAAAGTCTTTTTAAGATGTCATTTTGAGTTTATTTGTATTAATATCTGAAAATTTGAACATGTTGGAGTTTTTTGTTCCCTGTGTAGAAGTATTGTGTATGTGACACAGGTGAGCGTGTGCAGCGGAACGTGAACATCCGTTTTTGACGTAAATGCGTATGATTTCGAAATCCACTCTCAGCGCAGCCGAAGAATAAGAAGTGCGAAGTGTGCGGCATGAGAAAAACGGGCAGGAAAGCGGCGTACGACGCGCCACTTTGCGCACGCAAACGCGCTCGCTCCGGTCCCGGAAACCCGAGAGCCTCGAAAACTCGGGGGCTTCGCTGCAGCGCCACACATACACACACACCCTGCTGCCAGCCAGCCTGCTGGCCTGCCTTTGGGGGCTTAGCTTCTCCTCTCCGCACTCAGCCATGAAGCCGCCGTGAGTATCGCTCGTTCACTTAACTCGCTATATATTTATTCAGCGACCGTAAATCTTAACGGGGCGCAGCGGCGGCAGCCAAAAAGCTATACACTCGAGTTTTGGCAAGCGCACATTTGGAGGGCGGCGCCGTCGTGTGCGGGGAGAACGTCTGAGGTGGTGGTAGTGGCAGCGCCGAGGGAGGCGCACAGCTTCAGCAGGAAGATGGATTGTTGGTTTTGGCACATAAAAAACGCGCATTTCTAACCACGAGTCTCTAGTAAATTACCGCCGCATTATCCGACAGTAAACACCAGTCAATTGATAGTGTAATTGAAAGTCTTACATACAAAAAATACACCTCCACAAACAAAGAACATGAACAAGAGCAAAAAACAACTTGTTGCAAAAACTTTACCACAGCTTCAACATACCACTTAATTCTTAAGTGCCAGATTATGATGATTAACCATAAAGAATGCATGAAAACGCCAAGCAGCTGCCGCCATTTTGTCACGCTGCCATCACGAGAGCAATGGCAGGCCTATTTGCTTTACCTATCACTTATCACATACACACACACATACAAGCGAAGTGTCGCGTCGCTATCGACGCTTCAACATACACCCTTGGCTAATAATTTGTCATCGATAATAGCGCCTGTTATTGCGATACGATTAGATGCCGACAAAGCTGAGCGCAAACGGCAATCACGACACCTCAAACACACGCACTCGTATGTATATTGCGTCAAACACACATGGATGATAACAAGTCTCTTGAGTTGGCGAGATAGCGGCGCGCTTCTACGTCCCCGAAATATCACACATATCGTCTGTTGGTCGCACTTCAAACAATTGTATACACTTCGATGTACATTTGTACAACATACATCATATGTGTGTACATACGCATTCAAATCGTTGTTTGCCAGATTGGAGAATTGAGAGGAAATACTTTCAAGCACATGTATGATATATTTATGGTGTTTGTGATGTTACCAGTGAAAACTTGTTCAACAAATTGGCGGCTTGATAGAAAAAATACTTTCAACTTGTGTCGCAACCGTTATATATTTGTTACAAATGAAATGAAAATATTCAAATTTATTATTTTTATCTAGACGTAATACTAATGGAGACACAAGTATTTTATATAGCAACGATTAGTAAGTATTGAATAATTATTTGATACAGAAATTAACTCATGATGTTGATAATATAGTGGAAAACACTAAATTACTGTAAGATGGAGCTAATTAACTAGAAAATTTTAACTAGTTCTGAGGAACTTGGAATGTAATGACAAAAACTAAATTACTGAAACGTGGCGCCCTCAAACGAGAACAATTACAATTAGTTCTAATATATATAGTTCTAAAAAATAGAAATAACTATTTTACCAGGTGTTCTAGCTTAAATAATATGCTATCCAGTTTGTAGTTGTGTACAAGATGTGTAAAAAAAATATATATATTCAAAATCTAGCGTTATCAGAACTAATATTAATAAAAAGACAGTTACCTTTTTTGAGTAATAACAATATGTACAATATACAAACAATTATGCTATAAAGTTCTGCTTAAAATATTGATATTATAATGGCAAAAACTAATTTACTGTAAGGTGGCTCCCTCTAACGCAAAAATTGACTATTACTAGTAAAATACTGGTAATATTGAATTTTTTTGCTAATAATTTACCAGGTGTTTTACACTGAATTAAACTTTATCTTGTTTGTGGAGACAGAATGTGTGAACATAAATATTTATCAATTTAATCAAAGTGCGATTCCAGCAAAACGGCCGGTCTGTTATTTATCGATCGTGTTGTGTGTCGCCGTTGCCATCGACAACAAGAGCCCAGCCTCTTATTATATTAGCCACCAAGCAGCAATTTGTAGTCCTTGTTTTGCGATACATATAGGGAAATTCAAGACGCTTTTCTCCTCTAAAAGGCGAAAAATACGCACGCAACGTCGATACCGAAACCGCGGCGTGAAAATCGTGCGCGGAATAATCGATACCCACACAGCTCTCTCCAGCATCAGCCTTAGCCTCGCAGTTGCTCGCTCCGGTTGCGAGATGCGACGTGCCGTCGTCGTCGCCAGATATTTCAGGCGAGCTTTGTAAAGGTGTTTGGGAACTGCATATTTATGTTAATGCTCCCGGTCGACGTCCCAAGCCCCACACACACTCAACACCGCTCTACACTACACCACAAGCAGAAGAACTAACGCGACGGCTGTACAGCGTTGAAAAATGCGCGGCTAATGAGATAACGCTTTCCGTATTGTTTCGGGCGTGCGAAAATTGCCCGCAAAAAAAGCATATTCAAATATGTACACTTCGGGCAGACGCACGACGCGGCGGCATGTCGGCGTAAATCAATGCGAAGCTAATTAAATTTATTTGCACGCCGGAGGCGCGCGCACGCGTGTGTGCAAAAGATGCACGGGATTGGAATGCCTTTTGACTAGAGTCGCGCGCGCCGCCGCATCCATCTGGAGGTGCATCTGGTCGCATCTCTGGCGTCGACGCTTGCGGAATGCAAGAATTGGATTTTTATTGTCATCTCTCCCGTGCGCGAAGCGAGCGCAACTTCATAACAATACATTTTTCATTCTGCGGGCATGCGTATGTGCGCAACTCTT
>JAODGA020045325.1:0-11811 GCA_027574885.2 Drusilla canaliculata | reverse complement strand
TATCCATCACCACCAGTGATCCTATCAAATCATGTCAGTCCCATCTCTGCCCAAGTGTACCCTCAGTCCTACCAAGCCCCAATTCCAATCTATCCACCTGCATTTGTACCACAAGTACCGTATCCTGCCTCCATCACCATGGTGCCTGTGAATGCACCAATGATGTCTTTCCCAGGGCAGCCAGTGACTTATGCAACCTACCCGCCGCCAATTCAAGCCAATCCAATCTGCAACATGCCACCACCAGCCGTCAAAGAGCCGCCTGCCGCCAAGATCAACATGAGCTATAATATGCACCACCACAGTGACCATCAGTCGCCAGTGCCAGAGTATTGCCATCCAGTGCATCTCCCACCAACGCTGCCCATGCATCCACATCATAAGCAGCACATCCACACGTCGCACTCATCGCCGATTCTCTCGCACAGCCAGCAGCAACAACAATCACACCACAGTGCAGATGTCAGCAATAAGCCAATCCTGCAGCCCGCACCGCCCGCACATCCGCCGGTGTCACAGCAGGCGATTGCGAATGGTCCGATGCGCGGCGCCTCACCCGTGGACACCGCACCGCTCGTGACGAACGGCTACGATGCCACTCAGCACACAGCCCACACCAAAGCAATCAGTGCCAATCTGCTGCCGCCGGCTAGCTCTAACTCGATCAGTGGGCCTCACACTAGTCCTGGCAAGGTTGTTGAGAATGCACCTGCCGCCATTTCAGTCACAGCGGCTGCTGAGGTCTCTGGTGGCGGTGGTGGTGGTGGTACCATGTCATGGGCCAGTCTCTTCAACAAAAAGAACAACGCGGAGAGCGCACCGCGGCCAGAGATTAAGACTGCCAGCAACGGTTACATCGCTGACCGCGCGCTTCCAGTGACCGATGACAAGAAGATCGTGTGCGCCGCTGAAGAGAATCTGAAGAAATCCCCACTCGCGGAAATCGGCGATCCAAACTATTTTCGCATGGGAGGTAATAGCCTATTGGAAACTGGTTTGTGTTATTGCAGTTAACTTAATGCATGCTTAATTATGTTCCAGAGATACTAATGAACTACATGCCCGACAATAAAATTACCAGCCTTCAACCTCGCGGTCTGATCAATCGCAGTAATTACTGCTACATTAACTCGATTCTACAGGCATTGTTGGCCTGTCCGCCAATGTACAATTTGCTTTATGCATTGGGGCAAAATGTAACAAATGATTTCCGGAAGCATTCTCAAATCATTGATACTCTGTATGTTATTATCATTTCTGCATTGTTTGCCTAGTTTATTCCAATGTCGTTTTTTCAGCGTAAAATTTGTCAAGGAATTTAATCATTTGCCATCGGCACAGCGCGTTAGTCGACGTTCCGACAAAGTGCAGAAGAAGGAACAAACGGTTGTGCTGGCCTACGACCGACCATTTGAGCCCAATTGGGTTTATAAAATGTTGAATGGCATGCGAAGCGATTCGTTTGTTGTCGAAGGCAGGCAGGAAGATGCAGAGGAGTTTCTGGGTTGCTTATTGAATGGACTTAATGATGAAATGTTAGAGGTGAGATGCAATTGTTCAATGCCAATGCTGTACGTGTTAATGATGAATGAATGATTATTGCAGTTGATGAAACTGGTAGGAGCTGAGGATAACGTGCAGGAGACTGTCGTCGAGGATGGTTACAAGTCAGACAGTGAGCGTGAATGGCATGTTATCGGTCCCAAAAACAAAGGTTGTATAACACGTCGCACGGAAATTGTGCGCACACCCATTAGTGATATTTTCGGCGGTAATATTCGATCGAAACTGCATCGCACTGGCGATCAAATCACAAACAACATTCAACCCTTTTTTACCCTACAACTCAACATTGAAGTAAGTGATATTACTATTTACCTTTGGTTTGCTATTTAACACTAACGCATTATTGACATCGATAGAAAGTAAACACGGTCCGCGAAGCTTTAGAAGCACTCGTCTGCAAGAATCAGCTGGAGGGTGTGACATCATCGAAAACCAACGAAGAGGTCGAGGCTTGGCAGCAAGTCACCATTGAGGAACTGCCGGTTGTGCTCATTCTGCATCTAAAGTGTTTCGACTTTAAGATGGATGGTTGTACGAAGATTGTGAAGGCGTTGGAGTTTCCGGTTGACCTGAAAATTGATGCAAGTAGGTTGCACTTGGTGTATTTTTGTACTTTTAAATAGGTCTCATTTTACACGGCTGTGTTTTAGAATTGCTGTCGCAGAAGACAAACTATCAGCCCAAGGAGAAGCAGTACAAGCTCTTCGCCGTAGTGTACCATGATGGCAAGGAGGCGACCAAGGGCCACTACCTGACCGATGCGTACCACGTCGGCTACGCCAGCTGGCTGCGCTTTGACGATTCGTCGGTGAAGGCGGTGCAGGAGGAGCAGGTGCTGAAGCCGCACGGCACGCGCGTGCCGTATCTCCTATTCTACCGACGCTGTGATACGGTGCGCAGTAAGTGATTGGCGCCGCCGATGCCGCGCCACGTTCTACACAACACTGGATGAGGTTGTTTGCAGCAAGCGTTCATGCGTCGGAAATGCATCAACGTCTCTCCATCAAGGCTGAATACTAGGTTTAATGAAACGCTGGCTAGAGCGACGCTATATCCACCCCCCGTCCCAGGAGGTGTTGATTTGGCAACAAATTGGTTCGTTTTAGGTAGCTGCACCAAGTTGATTTATTTCAGTTACATACCCCGGTTCAAGATACATTTACTTTACGCTTTGCTTTTGATACGGTACAATCATTCCATCTCTTTTATTCTGGGCGAGTGAGTGGCGGCGCTGTACGAGATCGATTTCGTTATCGATGACTTGAGGATACCGTTTTACAGCTAAACATGTGCTTTATAATTTTAGTGATGCTTTTACGTCACACGTAACGTTTTCTAAGTTGAAATGATATTTTATTTTACGTCTCTTGTATAATTCATTGTTACACTGTCTTTATTCGCAAACAAAAAAAAATGTAAAAAATATTTTTAACGTGTATTTAGATGCAAACTGATTTGATTTATATGCATGCAAGTATAGATAGCAAATAGCTAGGTTCTTTAATTGCAGATGTGTGAATACAAATTGTACAAACTTGAATGTGCAGAGAGTAATTGCAGATTAATAAGAAATGATTAACTATTTATAAAGTATATTGTATTGTTAATATTGTCAGTCCAGTCAAAAGTTATTATTATGCTAAGACTTGAGGCAGTGTGGAAACTGCTGTCAATGAGAAGACTACATCTGCATCTTATGTAATAATTGTACATTTTTTCCCAAGTCCGAGATGAGAACATGTTCCCTATACCTATTATTATATTACTAACTTTGTTAAATAGATTTAAATATGAATAAATTTGTATAAAAAGTGATTCGCAAATTTTACACTTCAAAAAGGGGCACACAAAGAAGACGACGTGAATAATAGAATAGCACAAATATATTCAATACAATTTGATGTTCTCTACGGAATACATAGTATTGTGAAGAAGAGCGTTATTTTTCTGATATTTACCACTATGTAATCTTGTTACAACCGGCGCCAAATCCTGCACCTGATCAAGACAACACAAGTTTGCTTTCACCAGCTCATTAAAATAGCTCAATACTTCAACAATTTTCTGATCTTTAGTCAGCATAAACTTCTGATAATTCGCGTCTAGCAACACAGATCCCCAATCAATCAGCTTGCGCTCATCCTGCGGCACATTTACGCCCAAAATATGACCATCCTCAGACAGTAAATAGCAAATGTAGCGCAATAGGAGCAGCGCGTTGTTTATCGGCAAATGCGCGCGTAGCTGAGGCATTAGAACAATGCTGCTGTGAGGTTTCATTAGTATTTTGTCAAGCAAGTGACACCTTTCCAAAGGTGTGAGTGAGTCTGGCAATTTCCCATTGGTGGTCTGTGACTTAAAGTGCTTGCTTTGCAATGAGAGGATGTAATTTAGTAACTTAACACAATAATGCTCAGGAATATCTTGAAAGTAATCAAGACAATTCTCAATTGATTTCAAATCATTCTCTTCCATATGTTTGGGCAACACATCTTCAATGATTGCAGCTTCAGGCCAACCCTGATGAAGCAACTCACCCACATGCTCATTGTAGGCAGTTTTCTTCTTTTTGCACTTCCTTGCTTCATCCCACTGGGTGGCAATCAATTCTTGGACAATTGCAATATCTGGATCATTTGTTTTTACTTTATGACTGCCAACCAATGCTGCCAAATGTTCCACACTCAATTTATGTGGCACCACTGCTAAATTTTGACCCACACACAAGAATAGATTACTTTCCAGACACCAAAGCTTTGTCCCACTTGTGTACAATTTGAATGGCTGCTTACACTGTGTTACTTTAAACTGTATATTGTAGATGATCAGAAGAGCTCCCTCTTGGGAATTATCAGCTCCATACATGGCCAGATAATCACCACTTAGAGCATGCATAGTGACAGGTTCCTTACATGATATTGAGTCCAGGATTGTTAGGAATGTTTCCTCACTTTTGCCATTCAGGGAATAAGAAAACAATTTACCATCAGACCCTAAAATTGTAGAGATGTGAGTATCCAATTTGAATAGAAACAAAAATACTTACAAAGTGTAAGCAAGACAAATTCCTGCATATTATTGACTGTCACAACACATCCACTCAAAACAGAATCATCTTTTTTCAGATAAATTCTGCATATTTGCTCATTCTCACTGTCCAAAAGATTATATACAAGATATTTATGCTTTTCACTGTTTTGTACAAGTAAACCACCAAACACTTTCTCATTGTGGATAGTTACAAATACATCAAGAATAGTTTCATCCTTTTTGATAATGTCAACTGGATCCAAGTGCTTTCTGTCTTCCAAAGCTTTAGTTAATGAAATCATTGTTCCATTTTGAAATACTAGAAATGTGTGATTGGCACAGCCAACCAGAGTATGTATGGGCTTGTTAAACTACAAGTATATATTCAAAATGTCTTTTATGTGTGCATATATATACAATTACCTTCAATCTTTTAATTTTATCTAAATGTTCATCATCATTTGACCATAATTTCAAAAACATTTGATTGAAAACAGCACAGTATTTCTCTTCCTCTGGATAATAAATTATTGGCGAGGTGAATTTGTCTTTGGCACGCCAACTTATCAATTGTTTTTGATCTGAAAGCTATTGAGAAGTTTTAGAATCAAAGTATTGTAAAATTAATTGAATCTTTGTACCTTATATTTGATGGCAATGTTTTTCCCAAGTGTAACAAGAACTTGACCCGATTGAGCATCTTGATTTATTCCTAGCAAACTTTTTTGATCTATTATAGGGCATAACCCGTAGTAAGAACCCAATTTTGCCATGATTTTACTAACATGCAATTAAACAACGTTTTTGAAAAAGATAAGTTTCAAACACAAATAGTTTGAGAGGTTATGCACGTGCGGCATCCAGCACATTAGTAGACAAAGAAAGCATAATCGTCCATAAATTAGAGGAAAAGAAATCAAATACATCAATTTAGCTCTCTCTCTTTAGGGTATTTTGTTCCTCCAAGTTGGTAAATTTTAACGCAGAACCAAATTTATAAAGATCAAATTAGACGTTTTAACAATCTTAACTAAGAAATTATATAAATAAATGAATTAATTTTTATTACGTTTGAAATATTCGAAACGTAACATATTATTGATAACAATAGGATAAGGTGATCTATAATATTAAATTTAATATATTCTTAATACAACTCTGCACTTTTAAATTCACTGCGATATTTTCATCCACAGTACAATATTTGTTAGATTGGCGTCCCTACTTTATATTACCGCTAAAAACGCAAGCCTATTGTTTTCTATGGATCTAGTAACAATATAAACACATTTTGGTGTTAATTTATTAGGATTCTTAAGAAGCAATCAGTAAACATGCATATTAAACAGGTAAGTGTTATTTTGGTCGCTAATATGAATGAAAATATGAATGAAATGCCTATGTTTACAAACAAACCATGAAACTTATCAACATTATGTTATAGGTGATTATACAAGGCTTCAAGAGCTACAGAGATCAAACGGTTGTAGAACCTTTTGATAAAAGACACAATGTAGTTGTTGGTCGTAATGGATCTGGCAAGAGTAACTTCTTTTATGGTGAGTGTAACATTTGTTGTGTGCTTCACCAGCTTAATGTATAATTTCAGCAATTCAATTTGTATTGAGTGATGAATATTCACATCTGAGGCCTGAGCAGAGGCAAGGCTTATTGCATGAAGGCACTGGACCAAGGGTTGCTACTGCCTATGTGGAAATCATTTTTGATAATTCTGATAACAGAGTTCCAGTAAGTGAAAAACAGTACATTGTTGAATAGTACATTTTTAGGTATAACATTCTATTTCACAATTGCAGATCGAACAAGATGAAATTTTCCTAAGAAGAGTTATTGGTGCAAAGAAAGATCAGTACTGTTTGAACAAAAAGGTGGTTCCCAGAAGTGAAGTTATGAATTTGTTGGAGTCTGCAGGATTTTCCAACTCCAACCCATATTACATTGTTAAGCAGGGCAAGGTAGGTGTTGTATTTTGAAAGTTATTTGTATTATTTATATATTAATTGCACAAATATACATCTAGATTAATCAAATGGCTACATCACCAGACTCTCATCGCCTGAAACTACTCAGAGAAGTTGCAGGCACAAGAGTTTATGATGAGCGCCGTGAAGAATCACTTGCCATTCTAAAGGAAACTGAAACTAAACTTGAGAAAATTGAAGAATTTTTATCAACAATTACAGAGCGTCTCAGCACATTAGAGGAAGAAAAGGAAGAGTTGAAATTGTATCAAAGTCATGACAAAAACCGACGCGCTATTGAATATTTCATCCTTGAAATTGAGCTCAATGAGCAAAAGCGCAAACTTGAAGAATTGGAACGCCAGAGGAATGAATCATCAAATGAACAGAATAGTTTAGCCACAAACCTGAAGAAGGCTCAAGATAATATTAAAACATTTGCAAAGAAAGTTAAAGATTCGAAAAAGGAATTCTCAGCGCTGAAAGAAGAGAGGGATATTTTGGCAAATGACTTGCAACATCTGCACAAGGAGAAAGCAAAGCTAGATTTAACCATCAAGGATCTGTCAGATGAAGTGCAAGGAGATAATAAATCAAAGGAAAGGGCTGAGAATGAGCTCAATCGCCTTGAGGTGTCCATTAAGGAAAAAGAGCAGGAGTTGGAGAAAGTTAAGCCACAGTATGAGATGATGAGAAAACGGGAGGAGGAATGCACACGGGAATTGACGCTCAAGGAACAGAAGAGGAAGGAGTTGTATGCGAAGCAAGGCAGGGGTAGTCAGTTTGCATCCAAAGATGATCGGGATAAATGGATTCAGAATGAATTGAAGTAAGTTTTCTTTACTTGCGTCGTGCGATATTTGAGCAAATTTCATATGCATTTATTCCAACAGGTCGCTTAATAAGCAAATCAAAGATAAAGTCGATCACAAGGAGCGAATCTCTGAAGATTTGCGTCGTGACGGTGCAAACGCAATCAGTCTCAACAAGAAGATTGAAGATCAAACGCAGGAAATGGAACGTCAGAAAGTTTGCATCGACGAGCATAACAAGTCCATTTATGAGCTGAAGAAAAGCAAGGATCAGCATCATAGCACCAGAAAGTAAGCATTTTTTATGCATTTGTGCAATTGTTAATTGTATGATTACTTTTAGTGAGTTGTGGAGGAAAGAAAACAATGTTCAACAAAATTTGGGCGGCCTCAAAGACGATCTATTAAAAGCTGATCAAGCATTGCGCTCCATGGCGGGTAAGCCCATTTTAAACGGGCGTGACTCTGTAAAGAAGGTACTCGACACCTTCAATAACAGAGGAGGACGCGAAGCGGAAATCGCAAAGTCTTACTACGGACTGGTGATTGAGAATTTCCATTGTGAGAAAACTATTTACACCGCCGTTGAAGTGACTGCTGGCAATCGTTTATTTCATCACGTTATCGAATCTGACAGGGTCGGGACGCAAATTTTGAAGGAGATGAACCAGCAGAAACTGCCCGGGGAAGTGACATTCATGCCATTGAATCGTCTGAATGTGCGGGGACAGGACTATCCTGATGATGGAGTAAGTTGGCGCTTGCCTACCTTTCTGTTTTCTGTCATTTAATTATTGCGTATTCAATATGTGCAAATATTCTTATTCAGGATGCGATTCCAATGGTGTCCAAGTTGAACTACGACGAGAAGTACGACAAAGCAATGCGATACTTGTTTGGGAAAACGCTGATCTGTCGCAATTTGGATGTGGCAACCAAGTTGGCCCGCTCCACCGGATTGGATTGTGTCACACTTGATGGTGATCAGGTCAGTTCGAAAGGTTCGTTGACAGGCGGTTATTTCAACACGTCGCGATCACGCCTGGAGATGCAGAAGACGCGCACGGAGTTGATGGAGCAAGTCAGTCAGTGCGAGAAGGAACTTGCAACTCTTCGCGTCGAGTTGCAAACTACGGAGACAGCTATTAATAACATTGTTTCGGACATGCAGAAGACGGAGACCAAGAATAGCAAGTCGAAGGCGATCTACGACAAAGTGAAGGGCGAGATTCGGCTAATGAAAGAGCAGGTGTCCAGTATTGAGAGGTTTCGAGGGTCGAAGGAACGTTCCCTCGCTCAGTGTACTTCGAATTTGGAAGCGATGCAAACCACCAAGGAGGGCTTAGAGTCCGAGTTGCATCAGGAGTTGTTATCGCAATTGTCGGTCGCTGATCAACAGGAGGTGGACAATTTGAATGATGATATTCAGCGCCTGCAGAAGGAGAATAAGGAAGCCTTCTCGAGTCGCATGAAACTCGAGGCGGAGAAGAATAAATTGGAAAATTTGCTCACGAATAACTTGATTCGTCGTCGCGACGAAGTGCTGCATGCTTTGCAGGAGATCTCGCTGGAAGATCGTAAGCGTCAGTTGGTGAATTGCAAGGCGGAATTAACTGAGGTTGATAAGAAGATTGCAAAGGTGAATACGGATACAAGCGCAGCTGATACGAAAATTAAGGAACTGTCCAAGAAGTTGAAGGGAGAACAGAGCGAACTCGACAAGTGGAAGAAATCCGAAAAGGAGGCTGAGGAAAAAATCAACGAGGACGCACGACATTTGGAGAAGTACGCCACCAAACAACGCATGCTGGAAGATTCCATTGAGGAGTATGTGAAAAAGATTCAAGCACTAGGTGCAATGCCATCGGGGGAGTCGGTCCAGCGCTTTTCGCGCATGTCCTCAAGGACGCTTTTCCGAGAACTCGAGAAGACCAATAACGAATTGAAGAAATTCGCACACGTCAACAAGAAGGCGTTGGATCAATTTATGAGTTTCTCCGACCAAAAAGAGAAGCTGACAAAGCGCAAAGACGAATTGGATCGAGGTAACGAGAAGATTAAAGAGTTGCTCACATCTTTGGACCAGCGCAAGACAGAGGCTATTCAACTAACGTTCAAACAGATTTCGCGCTTCTTCAGCGAGGTGTTCAAGAAGCTGGTGCCCGTTGGCAAAGGCAAACTAATCATGCGCAAGATTGACAACGACGAGGGCGGCGAGATTGCGCCCGAGGACACAGCCGATGTGTATACGGGGATTGGCATTAAGGTGTCGTTTACCGATTCGGATGCAGAGATGAAGGAGATGAATCAGTTGTCGGGCGGGCAGAAGTCGCTGGTGGCTCTGGCGTTGATCTTCGCGATTCAAAAGTGCGATCCGGCGCCGTTCTACCTGTTTGACGAAATCGATCAGGCGCTGGATGCGCAGCATCGCTTTGCTGTGGCGAACATGATTCACGAGTTGACGGGCGAAGCGCAATTTATTACGACTACTTTCCGCCCGGAGTTGCTGGAGCATGCAAATAAGTACTACGGTGTTAAGTTTAGGAATAAAGTCAGTCACGTTGAGTGCGTTTCCAAGGAGGTTGCCCGAGATTTCGTTGAGGATGACCAAACGCATGGTTAAAGTACGTTTCTTTCAATTTTGCATTTTCATTACTATTATTTTTTTCTAGAATTTAAGTACACTTGTTTAATGTAATGATAATAAATGAAATCGGAATAACTTTACACTATTTGTGATGTTCTATTAATTCATATCCAACACCGAAGAGTTGATATTTATAGTAACCATTGTTATAATTTGATATTTCAAATATTTAAAGATGTGAATAATTTTACTGTGGTCATCCATTTTTCCAATGCTATTGTTTTTATGTCTTAATTGGTTTAAATTTAAAATGCATGTTTAATTAACAGTTTATAAATAAAAAGTATTTTTGGGCAATGGGGCGGATATAATTAAAAATGCGGTTTTCATTTAAAGTGCATGTGATATTTCATGCGCTCATCACATCGCCTACAGGTTTGTATCAGTTAGGGTGCTTGCACACCGGACTTGCTTAACGCGTTTAGTGTGTACACGCCCGCTATTACACTTGTAATGCTCAAAAATAGAAAAATAAAGATTGAACATACGTTTTTGCTGTGGCGTGTTAACGCGCACAAGGATTTGATCATTACGAAGGTGTAAAAGCGGCGTGTACATGGTATATACGTTAAGCATGCTAAGTAAGTCTGGTGTACAAGCTCCCTTAGCAGCTGTGTACGTTTTCCGCGGTTCGACCACTGACGTCAGCACACATTTAGCCGCCTTGCGGGACGGTGCGGTGTGCAGGAAAGGCACGTTTTCAAAACAATCCTGCTTAGCGGCGCTGCTGGGCTGCTCCGCTGCTGCTGTCGCGAGTTTTCACTGTTTTCAGTCCGGCTCGAGTGTGTGCGAGTGTGTGCGCGTGTGTCTGCCTGTCTGTATGTGCGGTGTGTGCGCTGCGCTTGCATGTGTGCGTGTGCGCGCATTCCCCCAGCACAATCGTACCTCGCGTGTTTGTTTTGAAAGCGACGGGCGCCCGGTCAGGAGAGGTGCAAAACCAGCTCGAGCTACCGGAGGCGGTATACACACATCGAAGAAGAACGCGTGTGCTTCCCACCACCGTGTGACACCATCGCCGACGGGTGTCAACGAGGAGAGACGCCGCCGCCGTCGCCGCCAACCGTCACCACCTCCGCACGGCCAGTGTTCATTCATATCCACACACAGCGCGAGAGCACGATGGACACGGCGACGCTGCGTGAACAGGTGATGATCAACCAGTTCGTCGTAGCGGCTGGCTGCGCTCGCGAGCAGGCCAAGCAACTGCTGCAAGCCGCCCACTGGCAATTCGAGGTAAATATCGCAAGATGCGCTTTTGTTTTGGTAAACAAACGTGAGTGTCGAGGAAGATGGCGGCCGCCGCCGCGCAGACGGATGCACACGACATGAGCACAACACACAGTTGGTGTGTGCGTGTGTGTGTGTAGGCACACTGCATGTTGGCCAACGTGCAACACACACACACACGGAGACCCGCGCGTAGTCGACCGTCGGGTTTGCTTACATAAACATCACACGGTCGGTGCGAGCTGCGGGGGGCGGAAAGAGGCAAGCGGTTAGACAAGCGCGCCGTGTAGCGTATCGACTTCCTACGATCCCTGCCGCCCCCACGCTCATTGGCTCTGTTTTGGTCAAGGGCTTCAAGGTCATCCCCTGATTAAGTTACCATGCCTATGCGCAATGCGATGACTGCGATGTGTTTATATTTATCTTGTGCGACTTGTTCGGCCGGACCACCGTTTTGGCATGCACAGCGTCATTTATCTAGTTCTAGCTGGCTGGAAAACAATGCGTCATGCATCTGTGTCAGTTGCCTTGTGTTGTTAGCCAACCA
>JAODGA020045054.1:0-11263 GCA_027574885.2 Drusilla canaliculata | reverse complement strand
CTACTATTTATTATATTTTGAAAATTGTACATAAATTAAGTAATCATATACCTCGCTATACAATAATAAAATTGAGAAACAAACGTAAACATGAAAATCCGAAAACTTGTAATTAACGATTTTTATGCCGCATCTTTTTAATCTATTTCAGGTTAATGCAGTTTGAAGTTGTTTTAAGTTATGCTTAAAACATATTTAAAATGAATATTATCATTGAGAATAAAAATTCTTAATACATATTTTCAAATTTAATAATAGTTTGGGCTATGATTTTTGTTCTATTTAAAAATATGTCATATTTTCATATATGACATCAGTTGTATTACAAGCCTACATTAAAAATGATAAAATGTTGATAAGGTGAGTGGATAATGATTTAATCGGAAGAAATTGGGTAAGTAAATTATAACTGATATCTGAAAAATAAAATTTATAGCCTGTAAAGATTTGTGCAAAGTACTTTTGTTTGAAGTTACGAGCGGAGCGAGTTGGTTGCGTAGAACCTTTTTTTTTCGATTAACTAAAGCCGGGTTTGCACAGTGCGAGCTATCATGCTAGTTGTCGTAGGCAGTAACTCTACTGCAGCTGCTGTCATTGTGTAAACATATCATGTAAGTTACTGTCTAGGCGAGTAGGACAGCAACTCGAGTGCGAGCTAGGTACTACAACATTTTTTGATTTTACTGTCCACTTGCCCACCACATCAGCTAGCCCGACAGCTGGCCGGTAGTTTCTAACCTACATGAATGAATGTGTACCATGTGTATGACAAAGTGACTCCGGCACCATTTTCTAAACTCGGTGTTGTCTAGCCAGTAACTGTCATTTTTAGACCTCTGTGTAAACAAGCAAGTACAGTCAGCAATTGCTATGACAGCTGGCATAACAGTTCCTGCCTACTCGCCAGGCAAGCTACTAGCATTGTGTAAACCCGGCTTACGTTCGCACTACATTGGTAAAGAAAGTTAGTCTAGTCGTAGTTGGCTGTTGGATATTGTTTTTGAATTGTACTTATAAGTTGCTGTGCCAGTGTCAAATGCAAGAATCGCACTCTTTCGTTCCTTCCTGCATACTCTGTCTTGCATATACTGCTGATCCAACAGATCGCATTGCATGTGTGCTGTGCGATTCTTTCATAGGACACTTTAAAATGTTGTTTGGAAAAGATCAATACAAATCAAATATACAAATAAAGTTTCTTTGAGATCGTAGAAATTGGGAGAGAATCGTGGAGGTGCAACCAACTACAACGCTGCATTCTTTATTCTGACTATGAAGATAATTGCTTTATTTTGCCTTGTTTTGAATTCTTACTGCCTTTAGTTAAACTAAGTAGACGTTATTTCATCGATTTCTTTCTTTTATTCATATTTTTAAAGAAACAATATGAAAATACAAAACTGAAATGAACATTATGCTATTTACTCATGTTGTAATTTTTAACAATTAAATTAAATTATTCGGTTCACTTTGACAAGAAAGTTTAGCATTATACATATCAATGTTACCATTATTTTAAAAACAAATCTTAAATTGTTCACAATTGTGTTATTATATTATTTCTCTCTATGAAAATTGTTATAGGTACCAAACTTAAACAAATTTACAATATTTTTTGTATTATTTCCTTGTTCCTATATGTTTTTGAATAATTACAACATAAATTCATTGGTAAGCGCAAAACATCTTTGCGACATCCAGAACAAGAACCTAATAACAAGTTACGACATCTGCTGATGACAAGCTCTTAAGAATTTTTAAATATCCCATTGTATTCACAACATACTCCGTACCAACGCGCACACTAAAAATACACGAACCTATTAAATTATATTCCGCACATTGCGGCCGACTGAAATGTGCACAGCTCGGTGATGAGTGCAGTGCCTACGCCGTTGACTATTTTGCGCCCATTCGCGCAAGGAGTTTATGCACTGCAAACATGCCAACATGCGCGCAAAGTGCAATTAAAACTAGTTCGCACACATCGTCATAAATATTCGATTTTGCTTGTGTAAACACACAAACACCAAAAACCAAATAAATGTCATCAAAGTACATTGCACGGGAATTGTTTGCGCTTGCGCAACTAAATCACACTTTTGCGTCGCGCACAATTTATTTTTAATTATCGCAGCTGCAACGCGAGATTGACCTATTTACATGCAATTTAAACACAATGCGCCTGCCACAGCGCGATTTAGTTAAGTTAATTGTATTGGCAGGTTCCGAACACTGCGTCGTGTTAGAGATAGTGATAACAAAACACACATTGCTAGTTATTGCAATGACACTTTATTCGCACAAAACACCATGAATGGGGTTTATTGCGCTTGTTATTTATGTTGTTTCCTATTTTCTAATAATTTTCTACCATTCCGAGCGGAATGTCATTCTTTGTGCCGTCGTCGGGTACGATAAAATCACGCGTTTCTTTTTTTTTTGCATGTTTCGCGGCCGCAAAGCGCATTACATGCATAAATACCATGCATAAATAACTTGCGATGATATTGTCCACGTGCAAAAAACGAGGAAGAGGTACTTTCGCTATCACATAACCTATCACCGTTGCTATAACCTATAAAACGCATAAAATGGTAATTCTACTCATATCATATGTTCATCTTTTGAAATTTATGCTAACTGCATGATTCCTATGGTTTCATAAATAAGTAATGTTGAATAATGATTTCTACTTTATATGAATGAAAAATGCGTAAATCCATTGCCTTTACACTAGACCTTTGGCGGAACTTTTCAATATCTCTATAATATGAATAATAATTTAGTATAATTCACTTTATAATGGCTAATGAACACATTTATGATATAAGAATAGTTCTACAGTTTTAGCGTCTAATCTTAATTTCTTGATGAAGACATCTTCTTGTTCAGATTTAAATTGCCCTTGACTAGTTGACACTTAGTATATTTATAAACATTGTGAATTGCACTGAATTCCGCTCGTAAATTTCTGCACTCACACGCCAACACGTATGGTGCTAGGTGCGCAAAGTGTATTTATTAGTTCGGCGGTGCTCTTAATTATTAATTAGTCGACGTACTCGTCGTGAGCCGCCCTTCAGCTCACACTGGAATTGCAAACGTTTTCTTATGTTTTTATTCGCCTCGTCGAAGCGTCTTCGCACACGATTTACAACTATTTTCGTTCGTGTTTTGTTTACCCATTTCACTCATTTTCATCTAAATTATCGCGCGTGTGCATGTGCAGCTCGCGTAATAAATGAGCGCGTCGAGTTGTGTGCATAAAGTGTCGAGGCGTGTGTCGTTTGAAGTCCAACGCTCGTCTGGAAAATGATAGAAATCTCCCAGCCGCATAACAAAGGAGTAAATGGAGATTCGTTACGAGTGCCAGACGACCAGTGAAGAGACTATCCTAATACTTGTCTGGTTATGTTATGACTGTCTCAGGCTTGGTTATGTTGTGACGGTTTTTTCATTATCATGTCATGGCGTACCTGTGTTAGCATGCGCTTATGATGTGTGGGTTAGCGGCGATGTGTTGTCGCCGATTGACGAATTGATTGAAGTGCATGACAGTGATTGAAGCGTCGATACTGTGCGTTGGGTATACGACAAGACGAGACAAGTGAAAGCGAAAACACACAAGTTGTTATATTATGGGGTGTAACCCTTTGTCTGCATGACAACCCTGTTGGTTCTAATGCAATTTCCATTTATCAGTTCTGCCACCCCTCTTATCTTTTAACAGAACATTAGTTCCTTCTATGTTGTACTGATGATGTCAATTTGTCTTTCTGGTCTTTGTTGATATAACGTAGAGAAGACGAAATGTTCAGAGCATATCTCAAAATAAACCTGTCTTAACCTACCTTATATAGCAAATACTTGCTTATACAGAGTAATCAATTCAAATCTAATTTATTATTGTAACATGATATAATTAATTTATATGTGCCCATTATATTCACTAATAAAACAATAAGATAAAAAAATCAAACATAACAAACACCAGTATACAAAAATGACTACAATTCAAGCAAACTTTGAATTTACGTCAAATAATAAGTCTATTCAATATCTTGTGACGATTGCGACGTTGCATATATTGGTGAAAGAAGCTGTTAACTAAAGCTTAAACTGCATAAACAAAGTAACATCAAATTTTTAAATATCTTTTATTCAATAACCATAAACTTTTAAACGAAAATTTCAAACACTTATACACTACTAAATATAAAAACAAGAAATCTTCAAAAGTCTTGAGAATCTACAAGAAAAAGTTTGTAACTGTTAAAAAATGTAACTGTAATAATAATGTAATTGTGATTGTTATGTATTTCATTGTAGTAGTTCTCTGATGATGAAGCTAGACAAAACCGGTAAAACTATGTACTAAAAGAACAAAATAGATCTTTAAACATTTAAACTTTAATTAAGTTAATTTAATTCATTATACTAGAATATAGCCTAATCCTGCAAAACTTGTCCCTACTAATTAGAACCTTTACCTAACCTAATCTACTTTATTAGAGCTTAAATAATTTATTTTATAGAAACTTGGCATAGCTTAACGTAATCTACGTTAATTTGCACACATCTAAGTTACTTTATTTTACATGATCTAACTCTGCCTTAATGTCAACCGTAAGTCAATTAATAATTTCTTTGTGAAACGCATTAAATGTGAATAAACATAATATATCAAGTAAATAAACTGAAGTTGCAAAAGAAACAAATTGGATAATAATCTGAAGAAATGGATGAGATTGTAAGAGATATTAATGAAACCAATTTGTCTTCATTCTGCGGTGATGACAAAACCCACCGTAGAAGTTAACAAAATTAAAAGAAAGCACCCCTCAATTATGATTTAAAACCTTAGAACTTGCAACTATTCTCAGCCGGGAACTGGGGGCAGATCATAGATCTCCTCAGTCCCTGTCATTCCGCTGATTAATGAATTCCTGCACGCCGTGCAAAATGTTCAGCGCCACGACCGTTCGCAATGCAAACGCCTTGCAGAAGTAACAGAGGCCAGCCGCTGATTGCTAGGCTAGTTTAATTTAATTACTCCTTTCAGGCTATAATTTCTACAGGCCGCTCAGGGCTTAAATGCGTATCTAACTACCAGCTAAGGATCACACGTCTAATCTTGCACTCATCGACGCGTTGATTAGAAAGAAAACGCAGAAATACCGAACGACATTTATCCGCCTTATCTGAAGAATCAATAAAGAAGTCGCTTCAGTAGACTTTCTTCCTCTTTACTTCTCTTAATTTGCATTGTAAATCTTTGTTGATCAGATAAGTGAATAATAAGTACGTAATTTATTAATTTCAAGTTTTCGATGTATTGATTAGATCGGTGATCTGATGTTCGACGTAGTTTTTAAAGTGAACAAAACACTGTTTAATTGAATGCCTCTTGACATTCCGCATTACGTTGCTATTCAGCAGAGACTCCACGTGCAATTATCAAAAATTCCAGAGAATTATAGTGGCATTGAGAATTCGCACGGGTGTCGTTGTTCTCCGAATCTTCTCACACGCGCCATGAAAATATCATAAGTAGCATAATCACATCGCAGTCATTGTGTGACGAACCGCGCACGGACGCAAATTGCATAATCAACGACACGGGAAAATACGCGATGTCTATCACGTACGCTGCGCAGTGATTCGTAAATTTGCAAACTACACTAATGCAAAACAGCTGACGTCTACGCTCATAGTCGCTGAGGTATCAGATGATTCATTCGTATCTACTTTCTACGTAAATTCAGACCAGTTAGTACGAATAACGTACTTATTTAAACATGTGTGACTTTTTATGCTTTAATTTATAACTTCTGATGATACTTTATTAACTAAAATTTCCAAACTTGGGCAAATCCGTTTAGACTTTGTCGTCAAGGGAATGCCAGCGTTAGGTTGAAGGATATAACGTCGGGGGAATTTCAATCATACGACTTTCTGGATTCGGAGAAGTTGCATCACGGGGAACGGGGAACGTGGCTTTGCAACGTGTGATTTCTATGAATAAAAACCGAACCGGTGAAGGCGACTCGGTGAACTTCCAATTTCATTCTCGGAAGCCGATTATTTTTATTACAGACTATAACAAGCAAATTACGAAATTTGTTTTTTATTTTTATTTAAGCAGATTACATTGTTATTGGTGGTAAAGTTGTAAGTCAAATAATTTAAAAGAAATCATTTAAAATTTTTAACACCACAACATTGCATAAAGCACATCCTAGAATACAACTATCATTATTGTACTTCATACAAATAAATATAATTTAGATAACAGTAGGTTTATACAAAATCTGTAAAGAAATATTGCATATATAAATTATTATAATTTGAGTTGAAACAAATATTCTATAAAACATATTAGCAAAATTCGTTGGTAGGCAAATGGTTGCCTATGCACACATAGCACAAAAATGCGATGTTATCATTAATTCTTTTAAGTATCCATTCTTCTGGTTTGAAAGCAATCCCTTCGCGCCCACACAGCCGACAATACTACCCTTGGGTTATTTACCAACCAAGTAGATTGCCCAGCTAAATAATATTCCAATAAATTTCTCAGCTTCATTGTGTTAAAACTTCCGAACAAAGGCCAATGCATCCACCCGGACCCCGCTTAAGTTATGTGGCTGTAGCTCAGCGCTGATGCTGGCCGCCGTATCGCACCGTCGCCGTAAAATTTAATTAAGCCCTATGTGCGTGTGTCGCCATGACTGGTTGCGGTGAGGAGTCGCAAGCAGCCCTCCGTTGGATTGCGCCCGACTCCGACGCTGACGGAAAAATTGCTTCGTTTTGCTTTTAACCGGCATTTGGTCGGCCGGATATTTCATTATTTGACGTTGCTCTTCAGTTAACGGCTCCTTAACACATTGTTTCTGACTGTAGAGTATGTGGAAATGGGCGAAGGAATGCGGGAGGTGGTGGCCCATTAGCTCGAGTGCAGATTGCAACAGCCCCCACGCACGGAACAGCAAACTACCCAAAATTACGAGAATTACATGGGGAGGATATGAAAGCAATGTATTTCTGAACGGCACGACGCCATTGGTAAAGGTATTTTAAGATGCCCCATTTATCTTTTGAACTGTAATATAATGTTTTAAGTGTTTAGCAGTGATTTGTTAAATTGCATTTTACATGTTATTGCAAAATATACTTATTTAGTAATATCCCGTCCATAATTTAATTTTGTTAAAAATTAAGTTAAAAACTATATGATTTTTAACTTTGTATAATAATTATTTATCTAACCATATCTATCCCAAATGTATCACTCAAAGTTAACTTCAAATTAAATGAAGTTAAATTCTGCAAATAACAACTCATTAAAGCAATTATAAAATTAATTTGACGTAAATGCAATAATGAACACAATAATAAGAACTTTATAGTATAGCGTTTTTGATAATTACTGTTTTTAATATTATTACTTAAAAAAGTGAAATTGTTAAATTTTTGTGTATTACCTTTGTTTCGAATACTTTAGAAGAACATGTTGATATTATTGCGTTCGAATGTGTCCTGATATAGTTTTAGAATACTTTATAACCTGATATAATCCTTAATAACCAAGTATGTACAAAATTATAATAATCAAAAACCAAATACAGTACCACTTCTTTAATTCGAACATATTTTAGTTCGAATCTCTAGTAATCCGAACAAGAGAAAACCGAGGAAAGTTGTGACAGAGAAGAGTTGTGACATGGCCTGTTTCTCAGAACTTATATTAACATAACGGTTAATAAGCTCGTAACAAGGCGCATTTAGGGTTTTTGAGATGCACTATTAGACGCAGTACCTACTCGTTAACAGTGCACGAAAAACGGTTTTGAATGTATGACATTTGAGTACAAAAAAGTAAGTTTTCTTAACAAAAATTCTAATTGTTGACAAAGGGTTATATATTGTGCCTGAATTGATATAATAATAATAATAATAATAATATGGAAATTTTATTCTCCAAAACAGCTAAGTCAGCCAATTACATTGAAGAACATGAAGTATAACAATTTACAGAACAGACGAATATGTTTGCGATACAGAATCTAATATCAGAGACAGATCATGATAAAACAGGTCACATTGGTCACCGACACTGTTAAGTACAGTACACATTATATGCTTTAGTGTTTCAAGTTTCCTAGGGCAGTATTGTTTTCTTTGTGTTAGGACTTTAATACTTTCAATAATTTTATTATTATTTCTAATAGAATATAAGTTGTGCTACATGAATTCATATAACTCTCAGAGGTAGTATGTTTTTTTTGGTTGTGATTTGTTTGTTTAAGTAAACATTGTCATATCTCTCCTCGGTCTTTCCTACTTACAAATTTAAATAACTGAATTAAGCTTATTGAAATGACTTTATTTTTTAAATAATTACATGCACTACCTAATTAAACTTTTCTAATTTCAATCATCAATTAATATCGACTTACTTCTGAAATTTATTTTAATATTATAAAGTTTAATTAACTAATATTCAATATTTACACTAAATTAAAATAGCATGGTTTTGTTATATTAATTAAAATATTAATTATTAAAAACACATATATTATATAATTAGTATTTTTAATTTAAATATTTAAATTTTTTTAGAAGGGTATTGTATCTTACCCTCAAGCAAAGCAAATAATTTGATATAATTACAAGCATTTTTAAGGAAATTTTAAAGTGCAATTTTTTGCTACCACTCTTCCCTGTTTTGAGATAAAAAGTCCCGTTTTACTCTTGACTGCGATATTGTGTCCTCTTTAATACCCCCAACGCCAAGATTTTAATCTAACGCCCATCTCATTCACGGATGCTGTTGCAGCCTCATCGCCGTCGTTCTAATTCACATTCCAGCTCTTCAACATTGTCACTTGTCAAACATGAGCGTCATACTTGTTATGTGACCACGTATCTCAGCGCTGCTTTCGCCGTGCGTATCAAGATCGAAAAGAAACACATTGACAACAATTAATTCAAATTACAAGAATTAACGATTCGGAAAATGCGCCACGTACGTGCGGCGCGTAACCGAATTAAATCTTATCTACACGTTTAATGACGCCTCGTGATATTTCAACGCTCGAATATTACCACGGGCAGCGCTGATGGATCTAATGAGACGCAGGAATAAAGGGAATTACTATCATAAATAAGTGCACATCGAAGAATTACGATCGACATCATCGGTGAAAAGGGGGCATAATTAAAACACTCCGGGGTGTTTTATGAGAGTGCGGCGTGTCGAAGCTTATGTTGTGCTATGCAAACAGGATTGTGAGCAATAAGCAGGATAACAAGACAAGTATAACGCGTAGAAATCGAGCATGTGAACTATTAACTATTTGAAAAATAATTGCTTCAAATGCATTCGAAAGTTGATTCATATAACGCATAAAAATATTAAGGTCGTATTTATGCCGCTGCTAAGTGTTATATTTATTGACGTACATGTATTAAATTTCATCCAATATTTTGAGGTATACACAAGCATATGTTAGCATTTCACGAGTGAGAGTAATTGCTAGAGCAAGGGAGCGCCGTGGCATTATTTTGTTTTGTATCACTCTGGCTTTCCGTGTAGCGTAAATTGTAATCCTTAAAATAAGCAGAGTAAACTTTTCTGAGGAAACATAGGTGATTTCTATTTTTAGTTACATAAATATTAGATTCATTCACATTTAGAATGAATTTGGTTTTCATGAATTAGCTCTTGACATTATAGAATTGATGAGTCGTTATGATTAGCTGCATAATAATTAATTGATAGCTGATTCATAACAATTTTGTACTGTATCTATCTTTTTAGCCACTATAACTATAAATAATTTAAAGTTGATTTTGTCTTAATTATGTTTGATCTTTAAGAACTAACAATATTTCAAATGTGCATATATAATATTAGTTTGCTTAAGTATTACATAGAATTCTCTTATAACTAAATTTAGATATCTTAGGCACATTTAGGTAAATTAAATTGTGAATTGATTGGTATATCTTAATATGTCTACTTATACAATATGTTATATGGTTGAAAAACGGCATTATGTTCAAATCGCTGTTCTTTGGTTTTAGATTCATATATGAATTTTTGACTTAGCAATCCTAATTTGCTTTTTGAGTTAAGTTAGTTATAAATCTGCACTATAGACTGGAGATCTGAATTTGTTTCAATAAAAGGTATGGTAATATTTAAATTACAAATATATACCTATTATGAATAAATTACAATAAACTTAATTACAAATATTTCTAGGTACAACAACTTCTAATATTTATAATGATACTTATTACAAATTATATTCTTAACGGATAATTAGCAAATAACTAAACCCTATATACTTTTCACTGCAATAAATGTTTACAAAGTTATGCAAATGCAATAATATCATAGTAATATTATTATTATAATATTATTTATTCTAGTGGGTACGTATTTTTGCAATTTGTACAAGTTATAGTTACTAATCAAATAATTTCAAAATAAAAGAGGAATATACCTGAACAGTTGCGGTTTTAAAAAGAGGAGGAGGTACAGATGTAATTGCTCTTCCTAAGACTTTTCGTTTCCCAATATTTATTTATATATTGCTAAAAATAATCAATATTCTATTTTCTAAACAAATAACAGATCGGGTAAAACTTTCCAACGATTTTACGGAATAAGTTTATGGTTAAAGGATATGTAGCATTTTGGGGAACACGAAGATCATACACTTATTTAGCGTGATTTTTAAACTATCTCCTTAATCTCCCTAGACTAGACTGAAAACGCCCCTGTACCTGAAAGATACAAATATTTAACTAGTAGACGTTTTTAATTGTATATTATTTAAATTATTCAAGATGTGAGATCATTTAATATTAGGTATGTAACTGTACATAATAAGATTTCTAAAAAATATATATATTTAGACAGAATATGCTAAAGAAAAAGTAATATTGAAATAAGTATACTTAATGAAAGTCACTGACAAAAAGATAAAATATGTATTATAATTATAATAAATCCCAACTTTTAATGCGTATATAAACTCTATGTCTTGGGTTAGTTGGGTTACTATTTTTGCATCTAAGAATTTTTATACCTACTAGTAGTAATGTATAAATTGTATAAACATATAAACGGTGTATCAGTAATGTACGTACATATAGATTCTGAACATCAATCACTCAAAGCAGAATTCCTTTAAGCAGTTCGGTGCTTCAATTCTCGTTAAGCCGAGACCCTAAAAGTAACAAACCT
>JAODGA020045040.1:0-29672 GCA_027574885.2 Drusilla canaliculata | reverse complement strand
TGCTGAAGCAGGCGCTGTCGAACATCCAAAATGGCGAGCTGCCGTACACGGGTGGGCGTTGCGTCGCCGGCCAGCAGAACCCGATCCTGTTTCTCGCCAACTACTGCATGTCGCAGCTGTACTCGCGTCACGTGGTCAGCAAGCAGCTGAACGGCAACATGGACTACCACCAATCGGCGGCGAACCCCACAGCCGCGAGCTACCTCAGCCCAATGCCGCCGCAGCATCATGTCGTCCTGCCGCCGACCGGTGGCGGCGGCAAAACGTACGACGCGCTCGTACCCAGCCACCACTCGCCCGTACCACTCCAGCGCGCCCCCGCAAACGTGTGCCCACTCTTCTACTTCAACATCGAGGTGAATGGCGCGCCCATGGGACGCGTCGTCATCGAGGTGCGCGCCGACGTCGCGCCCAAGATGGCGAAAAACTTCGGCATGCTCGCCACCGGCGAGCAGGGCATGGGCTACAAGGGCTGCTCGATCTTCCAGTGCTGGGAGGGCGAGAGCGTCATCACCGGCGACTTTGAGCTGAACAACGGGCGCGGCGGGCGCAGCGTGTTCGAGGAGTCGTTCTTCCTGCCCGACGACACCAAGCTGCTCGCCGTGCGCGGCACCGTCGGCATGCGTCGCACGCAGAAGCGCCACGACAACCTCGGCATGGTCGGCTCGCAGTTCCGCGTCATCCTGCAGGAGATGCGCGGCTTCACGGGCATCTTCGGCCACGTCGTCGAGGGCATCGAGCTGGTGGAGAAGATCAGTACTTACGGCGACACCGCCGGCAAGCCAACGAAGAGCATTCTCATCGCCAAATGCGGCAAGTTGTAATACGTTTCACATATGCACACACACACAAACACCACCCACACACGAATACACAGACCACACACAATCATTGGCCAATTTAATAGACACTCGATACATACATAGCGCAAAAACCAAACACGAAAAGTCGAGGCGTACGGACCCGCGCGAGACGACGCTGCATAACGTCTAACAAGCGCACGTAATCGAAGAATATCATATTTACATGAACATGAACGAATTTCCGACGAGGGGATCACAAACAAACAAACAAAAAACACACTGAAACGCGAAAACCCCAAACGCAAACGTCCTTTCTGCGCGAAACAAGAAAGGCCAATCAATTTTACACACGCCACACGAAACAGACAAAAATAAGTAAAGAAAGAGAGATAACCTAATTGATAACCACTTGAACGTACAAAGTTAAAATACATAATTAATTGGATAATGAGATAAATGTTCTATGAATAAGTGTAGCTTTTGAGGCAAAAAAAGGTATATTAAGACCGTCTATTATTGTTAGCTTTGAGAGAGAAATATATAATACTTTGAGTGGTGATTATAAAGTGCGCATTAAACATAATAACTATTTTCTTAAAAAGCAAAAAAACAAAACACAGCAAACAATCGTGTGTCTATCGTACCAAAATCGAAAACTAATAGTAGATAAATTGTATCCACATAACAAGTACTAAAAAGCAATGGAGAAAAAGAATCACCGAATATGCGCGCCTAATTTTACTGTGCGTAATCGGCAATTACATACACGAATACCTCGTATACCTTGTAAGTAATTAAGGAAAAAAGATAAAAAATATTTGCAAATGATACCTCGCGTAATATCAAAACAATAATTATAAACATCACAGTTTATTTTAATCAATTCAAGTTTCCAAACATTTATGAGTTGAAATATGAGTATTTCTATCTCGATTTCGAAGGTCTAAACAACAAATCGACAAGTTTCCTTCAATGTTCAACATGTTTGGTATCATTTTAAAAATCTTTATACATAAAAATAATGAATCTCAACCGAAATATAATGGCATAAAAACGTGTAAACAATGTTTTAAAAAAAAAATCTAGACTGAAATACTGATTTAAAACCTATAAAGCAGTAAATGTCTACAACTACAAAATAATGAATGGGTAAATAAACAACTTTTTCCGTAATTTGAGAACAACTATACAAGGTATTCGTGTAATGTGTGCATCAAACACTTTGCATCGATTCGCAAATTGTTGTCATACTTGTGCTCAGAATTTATTGTTGCGAAAAATAACAAACAAAAAAAAACTTGCTTAATAACTTAACCGTGTGTAGGTAGAATCAAAACCACGCTTGACGAAAATGCGTGAACCATTTCGGCACCACGCGGACAAATATCGCACACAATCGATCGATGTTTGTGTTGTCGCCGAATGAACGAATCATAGCGTTGCTCTTATTATTCGGTTACCAGGTTGATTGTGCGTTTGTAGCATACAGCACAAAATATAAAAAAAACGAAAAACTGCATACAAACATCAACCAAATACGGACAAACAATACACGATTGTTACAAAGCAAAAAAAAAAAAAACGTTGAACAATATCGAAAAGGCCTATTTAGACAAACTGTACCTCCGTACCGAACAAACACATTTGCTTCGAAACGTAGTTTCTTAACGAACCCACACCAAAACTATGATCGTACGTTTAGAGTTGATTGCACGTCTTTGTTACGAACGATACGCCCAAATGACAAAAAATAACCAATCGGAGAAAACTACAAAAAAAAAACCGAAAGAAACGAAAACTATTATCTCGACGAAATATATAAAAGTACATACGTGTGAATATATATATATCGGAATCTATTTTTTTATGTCACGATGCGTGTGACACACTTGAAACGAAAGAATCGATTAAACAAATAGAAAGACATATATTTAAATATATAAATTATATATATTGTGGCGTTACCTACTGTTTAGTGCTGTAAATTTTATTCGTTGTTACACAGATCTGATGTTACGTTCGTGCTTGCGAAGCAGCCTAATAAAAGTCACACAGAAACACCAGTTACACCCCGCAAAATAAAATATACAAACATACACGTTACGAAAACGAGAAGTGTGCGAAATACACGGCTGGCCGTATTTTTGAATGTTTCTCGCGATTTCGTTACCCGCAACAAAAAAAAAATTTTTATGTGTGAGTGTGTGTGGTGTGCGTTTGGCGCATTTTCGAAATGCTGTTAGCTGATAAAACATTAGAATAAAAGTCCATGTGATTGTATCGATTATTCAGACAATGATTACGAAGCCCTCGAACGTGTGCTATTTTTTTTTGTCGTGTTGCTTGCAACGAGCGTGTTTTAATTGCGGAATATTTCGAATTTCCACGGATTTTGCTGGCAATCGCAACACGTGCAATGATGTATGGGTAACGTTACCAAGACAAGTTTAAGTTTTGTCACGGTAAACAAAACAAAGCGAAATATCGATAGCGAAACAAAATAAGTCAAACCTGAAACCAGTATTTGCAAAACCGAAAAGTTCACCGAAACAAGCAAACCGAGTGCGTTGTGTTGTAGTTCGCACTTCGAATAGTTCATAGTTGATCATTTGCTAGCTCTAATTTGACGATATCCTTATTTCCAACGACTATATAGGCACGACGATGTGCAAGCGTTGCGTTTCTTTGGCGACGACGAAAGTGCGTGATTCTATTTGTAAGCATCGAAATCACGAGCGTGTTGCGTTTCACCTGACGCGAATTTCAGCGAGGAATTCGGTGACAATCAAGCGGCTGATAACGGAGACTGGACGCATTTACACTCATCAACGCGCGCGAAAATAACGCCCGAACAACGAAAGCGAACACACTTAGCAGAAGAAACAAACGATGGCTTCGGTTTATTCGCCCTAATATAACGCGCAATGCTTGAAACAAAAGAAAACCCGCTAAAAATAGCTGTATCGGGCTTGGGGAAATACCACGTATCGAATTTATCGACTTCTAAACACTCTATTAACTCATAAATTGGAAACCAGATTAAAATAGGTACGATTTGAATGTTTTTAAGGGGGTATTTCGGTCTAGATATATTTGTGTTTTCTGAAATCTATTATTTAGGCTCTAAAATAAAAACTATAAACGTTTGATTGCAAAAACACGTTTTCCTGCCTTTTTGGCCTCTTTTCTCCATTCAAGTAATTTTGTGAAAAATAACCTGAAATATAACAGTTCGTGTTTTGGTTATAGAATAATGCCTATAACTTTATTGAATAATGAAAATTTAAAATTTCCTTTTAAGAGCATATTTCTGAATATGTCCTTTAGATAATAATACAATAAAAGTATTGTTTCTTACAATTCTAGGCCGACATATCAGCTGTGAAAGTTGTGATATGTGATTAACGAAAGTATTATTATTTTTATCGATAAAAACTGATATCATTTCATAGACTATACTAATCAAAATAATGTTCATGTAGAAATAGAAATAACGTACGTATTACACATTTACGAAAATTGTTCACTTGATATCGTTCGATACTAACGAGGTATTTCCTATGCTTGCGCAAATAACCGTTTTTTACGTAATTATCAATTACAGTAAACACAAATGAAGCCAAAACATGCTTGATCTTCGCGCAATCAACCATCCCTTATTTGTGCCTTACGCGTGGTACCTCTTCGTAGCTGATTGTTGGCGCGCAATCAATCGAATTCGAAAGCAACGCGTAAATAAAAGAAAACGTACAATTTGATCGTGTCGCGGATAACAATCGATATCAAAAAAACGCGCGCCGAGCCGCTAATGAGTTTCCCCCGCCGCTTCAAACGCCAATAATGCACGAAAATAACGCAATTACAACCGTGTGGAGGCGCGCGCGCGCGATTCTTTGTTTTTGTTTTGCTACAACGACAAATTGCGCGCGGCAAGCGATTAATGAACAGCGACACGTGAACGACACACCTCAATGCGAGTCAGGAATCTGTCATACCGTATAACTAACAACTAAAAAACGCATTCATTACACCGAGAAATGAATAAATTCATCCCCTAAATCTGACCCCCCGAGTTTCTTAGTAGCGATAGATGTACATTATCCACATTTTTTCAAACAAAGTACTGTCTGAGCGGACCCCACAATGGAAAACAAAACGTACCTGTTTCTATAAACTAAACTATAAATGTATCGATGTTAATATTACGAAGAAACCAACCAAAATGTATGTATGTATATTGTAACTTGTGCAAAAATATATTATAAAGGAAAACTGAGGTGATTAGACGATCTGTGACACTTCTCTCATGTCAAGGCGAGCGAAATTTTATCTTTTTACGACGATTGTATCCATAAATTGCGATTTGTAATCTTTTTTTTTTACTTTCTCTTACGAAACGTCCATAGGGCTTTCAAAATAGGGTTTTCCGGTCTAGATTCCTACGTTTATAAGTTTGAAACATCATATTAGAGGAAAACTTACTCACATTTTTACAATGAAACTAATACGTTGTTTTTATGATCTAAGAACACATGTGTACAATTATGGCTAATTTTATAAAATAACGCGCATTACTCGCAAAATAACATTCAAAGAAAACTATTCAAAGATAATTTATGATAACTTTTAATAGTGACAACTTCTATTTTTAGAAAAAAATTAGAATTTAACCGTGTCATGATATTGTAAAGACTTAACATTAAATAATTAATATCTAGACCAGAATAACCCCTTCAAAAACGTCGCATTCATACGTAAATTACATAAGAACAAGAAATGCTGTGCCACCTTTCAATATCCACTGAAAAATCAAACGCAGATGTGCCAAGAACACTCGTCTCAACATTTGTCATTCTTCAACCCCTTGGCGAACCTCAACCTATTTTCACCACAATATTCGTCAATATAATCATTTCTTAATCATATTGATAAAACACGTATAAATCATAGCGCAAGTTAACAAAACCAGAGACATATCAACCTCGTAGATTTTCTATCAAAACTATTGGTCGTATTATTCATACTTTATGTTCGATCATGTAACGATCAAAATCAAAAGTTGCGATCAAAAACTGATGATGGGTGCCACAAAACAAAAAACAACGGCGAAACAAATATAAATGCGCTAGTGTTATTAACGTTGGTGAAAAAAAATGTATTTTTGTCTGTGTGTATTGCAAATTGAAGATGAACCATGAGTCAATGAGAAAATGACGATTCGTGATGAAATAAAGAGAAATTGTCAACGCTACACCCACTCTCCTCTTACATTCCTGAATTTTGTGATTGTTTTATTGATTTACTGATACTTTGTAACATTGCATTCATTATTAGCCAATTATATTAGTCATGCATGATATATTTACTTATTTGATAATTTAAAAAAAATAAAAAGTTTCTTAATGATTTGTAATGATTTTCTTGCACAAGCAAAAAAAATGATCATTGTTCAAACATTCAATTGCAATTTTAAGTGTTATGCACGTTATTTGTCTTTTATGGTAAAAATGAGAATTAAATAAAGATGTACTCACCTTGTAGTAAACATCAGGGACATATTGTTTGTCCGTGGATTCTTTGATGTAACCCAGCTCGGGCGCGTCTTTGGTGGGTATGAAGCACGCATCGCGGACCAATGCCATGCACTGATTGGATACCTGATAGCCTTCCATGTGAACCTGATTTGTCTTATCACCTAGGGAGTCATTTATTTGGTAAGCGAATTTCGTGGCGTATTTGGATGAGATGGAACTCACCAGTGACACAAATTGTGACGAACTTCGAACCGAATGCGCCGTTCGACGAGTACTTGCAGGGATTCGGATGCATTGTTTGGTAGTAGCCAGCCATGTAGCACTCCTGCGCGGAGAGGAAATACGTGTCCACGTGTCGCGTATGTTTCACCGTGCCTTCCTGAATATCCTCCACAATCAAATCCGTAAAGATCCACCCCACCGGCTTGATGCCAAGCGCCTCAGCGAGCTGCTTCACAATCTCCTCCTTGTCGTCCTGCAGCAGTTGAATGGAGTCGCGCGTGCTCTCCTGCGGCGGTTCGTAGATCGCCGAGACGACGGTGCGGATGCCCAGCGGTACATCCGCATGCACTTCGTACCTACGACCAAGACGAAGTCATGATTATTATGTTTTTCGCATACCTAGTTAGCTAGTGACATATAAACAAAGCAACGTTGTGTGCAAATTATTCAAATATGCCCTGTGTGAAATGATCTTTCGAAAGAGGTAAGTCAAATCTTTACCGGACTCGTTGTACATACCTGCCGAATAGCATGCCGACGCGCTGCCGCCCCGTCACGCGCCAGAAGTTGAGGAAGCGCTCGACGAGCTGCGCATTCTCGAACTGCACGTTGTCGACGTGCCGATACGCCTGCTGGTTGAGCGTGACGGCGTTCGGCTGGCACTTGGTGCAGATGCCCTTCGGCCACGGCAGGTGCTCCTTGCAGCCGGCGCGGATGCGGCACGTGAGATCTTCGAGCGCGAGAAACTTGCCGCGGTCGGCGCCCGACGTCATCTTGCGCAGGAAGCTGTGGAACGACAGGTGCTTGATGTTCTGCTCGCGCAGGTACGCCTCGTCGTACGGCTCCAGCGGCGAGCAGTGGAAGCAGCGCGCGTTCGAATTGTGCCGGCACAGCTTCTCGTCGCGCTTGCGCTGGATCTTGCCGTCCATCTTCGCCAGCAGCGTGTCGACCTCATCCTCAGCGATCGACGGTATCACATTCTACAATGACATCAACAAATACATTCACATTTATTGTCTACTTTTTGTACAGCTCAATAAATTCATCCCAAAAACATTCAAAACAAGGCAAAATAAAGCAATATATTCACTAGTGAGAATAAACAAAGCGGCGATGTGATTGGTCTATGGATTATTTACCCCAAACTCTAAAATATTCTCTTGGCAAGTTTTCAACCCAAATATATTCAAAAGTAATCAAATAGAATAGAAAATCTAGTAAAAAATGAACATAAACTAATTTTAACTTAAAGAAAGCCAATGAATTTTAAACAATCATACATTATCCTGTTCTTAAACCTCCTCTAGTACAATCATCAACAAATTTATGCCTAAATAAACCTAGAAAATATACTTCTTATAAAATATCTAAATTCTATCAAAAAACGAATTTCATAACCTCAAAATCAAAATGACAAACAATGAATTAACAAAAACTGACTATCTAAACAAACTATTATCATTTATATATCTAGAAGATAGTAGTTAAAACCAGAAAAACTACTTTATGAGTTTTTAACTCACAAAACACAATTGTAAACTATACTAAACAAAGTAAAAAGATAAAATGCATACATTATCCTGTTTGGGCACTGTGCCACCCTTCCTCATAGACAAATAGAGCATCTCGCCGTGCTTGAGGCCGGCATTCTGCAGGGTGCAGGTGGTCGACACCGGCAGCTCCCGCTCACCATTCTTCTCCTGGCTGAGCACAAACTCCAGCGAGTGCAGGAGGAACTCGAAGCTCACCTTCTCGTACAGCTCGCACGTGTACGCGCTCGCCGGCAGCTCAATGCGTTTCGTGCCTTCTGGTGATTGTACTCTTATTATCTGCAAAACAACATTAACCACTCGATCAGTATGTGTGTGTGTTTTTTTTTTCCGCTTAGTGTTGCGGGTGTTGAGGTTATGCGACAATGACATCCAAGAAAATCGCATCGCAAATGCGTAACGCGTGCGAGATTTCCGGATTAGCGCCTGCCGTGTGCGCCCTGCATCACTTACGATATTTTTCTCCTGCGACATTATAGAGACGAACTGCCAAATCTACGTGATTCTCATTTGACGAGCCGTTTTGCGCGTTTGTCAACACACGAGTGCGGTTACTATGAGCACTGGCCGCCGCACTGGCAGTGTGTGTGTGTCAAGCGAACAAACTGACAGCGTCGTCGGCGGTGAAATCTTTTGTTAGCTGGACTCGGACAGTCGGACCACGAACACACACAGCGGATGATTCTCGAATGCACTGCGCTTTCGGCGCTTTTATTATGTAATTACTGAAGCACTTCGTATTTCTGCCAAGTCATTTCGTACATTCTGCTGCCAATTAACATTCGAAACAACTTCAGCACAAGTTGTTTTTCTTCTATAGGAGGGCTTTACACACAGAAATACTTGTACTATATTATGTTAAAATTTACTAATTAATAGTTTAGCATTTATTTGCATGGAAATACTTTTCATAAACACAAATTATATTCAAAATTTTATGAAATTTAGGTGCAAATAACGCGTAGTGGCTTTTAAATGTACTGTTAGTTCGTGTTAAGCCCGCTAGATGGCGCTAGTGGTTATTTATATAAGTCTAGACATTTTTAAGGCAAATTTAAAAACAATTTTGATAAAATTTGACTTCCAGACTTCTTTATGACATAATTAAATATTAATTTGACTTTTAATCCGCACATTATTTGTTTATTAAGTGTTTTTTTTGTGACGAGCTTAACAACATTAATTGTGCAAAGTAGTTAGAAATAGTGTTTGCTAACAAAGTTGGGTAGAACGTTTTCGCTTAACTTAAAAATTTCCAAAGAATTGCAGAAATTTGTGGAAAATCTTGCAAATTAGACCAATCACCACGCTACTTTGTTTCTTCTTACTAGTGAAAATAATTGCTTTATTTTGCCTTGTTGCCTTGTTAAATGTTTACAGTCACTAGTTAAACTAAGTAGACGTTATTTTTGTTTTAACGTACTATGTATATGTAGTACCATTGGTACCACTAAATTGGTCTACATTTGTAGATGATAATTTGATATAGATAATTTATTATTCTCAACATTATTCGAATCGGGCACTATAAGTAATTTCTCAAAAGTGTACTGAAATTGTAGCTAAATTGAAATTTTCTAATTTTGTCATCGCGCAAAAAGATTTATCATGATTTATTATTGTAGAGATCAGTACCCAATACATCATATGCAATTGATTTCAAATTTTTCAATTTAAGAGCAATTTCTTTAATTACAGATGTTTGTTACCCTCCCCACACTTTCACTATCATATTCAATTCTTTGATTGACTGCATCTATTTCATAAGTAACTAAAATAAATCACAAAATTTAATAACATGCCAATCTCAAAAACATGCAAATTACACGTGACAATGCAAAATATAGAAATATTTACTAACTTGTCTAAATTTCTATTACCAATTTTAAGTAGAACTTTTAAGGAGTATATAGATACGTTAATAATAAACATTTCAGATCAAATAAGTAAAAAACGATTTAATATTCACATAGACTTTATTCATTGTAAAATTAGTATTCAACGCACATGTTTCATGTAAGGTTGTTAATCACTACTTATCGAGACTTGAACAAGTTAATAAACAAATATTAGCATTGAAGTCGTACATGGCTACAAAGTCATTAGCAGCATCAGACGAATTTGGACGTACAGCCTAAAAGTGAATTAGCCTCGTACATCTCACGCGTAGACTGTGAAAACACAACAAAAACGGTCGGCGCAGATAGCCATAAAAGCATTCAACGATTTTTCCAACATTTTCCACAACTGGCACAGAGCTGTTGGCACAATTCATGACCCTTATCATAGTATTGCAGATGCCTGCGTATTTACCTACAGGCGCCATAAAGATAAAACAATGATTCTAATGCTGCCGTCAACAACATACCTCGGGATAAAATTACCAAACAAAAATTAACTTATGTAAGACATATATACACATCCATATATATTGCGGTATCACAGGTCGTATGTCTTGGCGTTTGCCCTCCAGTTGGAGAAAACGCGTGCGATGACATTGTGTTGCTAATACTAGTTGCTTTGGCTTCCGAGCGGGTGGTAATTCGATGTGTTAGAAAATCGTGTATTTGGAATAGGCTTTGTCGAGGGCGATGTTGTCGAGGAGGTACTGCGCGATCATCGCCGCGATGATGACGCCGAAGGCGCAGTTCTTCAGGAAGTTGAAACAGTTCTCGCGCATGTTGCCGGCGACATCGGCGCTCCACTGGCCCAGATGCATGACGGGCCCTCCCGCGCAATTCTACGGCGTTAATTGACAAATTACGTGATTGTGAACCTGGGTCTAGTCTACTTACACGGTCAGGAATCCGGTCACTTGCGTCGAGTGCAAATGTGTGTGCAATCGCCGGGCCGACGGCAGTGAAGAAGATGCAAGAGCCGGTTCTCTTCGGCGTGCGCCGAAGTGTCCGAGTGCAGCGTACAATTTTTTCCTACTGCACACGCCGCGCCGGTTGGGTGCCGACCAGTCGGAGAGCCAGGTATGGGTGGACGAAGGACGGCGGCACGGTGGAAGAAGGGTCGAGGTCGAGGGTACGTGCACCGCGCACGGCTTCCTTCTTCGCACTTGCACGTTCACCAGACGTGCAGTGCATGTGTACCAAAATAGACACCCCTAGGCAATGACGCACACGAGGGTTGGAGGGTAGACTGGAACTTTACGTATGAGTCAGGCCTCAAATCGATCAGAAACGTACAAAACTTCAAAATTTACTTACAATTATTGTTTGACAGCATCAACTTTGAAGTTGGCACCTCAAAGAATCAATAATTACGATCCCCAAGAAATTATTCCTTGTTTTTTGATCTTTGATGATTACTGCTGATTTTACTTACGTGTGACTGTTTGTATCATCTATTTCTGGCTACTTCTGGGCGTGAAATGCGTTCAGCTTCAAGGAAAAGCATCACTAGCAACCGAAATAGAATTCATGTTGACGTGCGCGTATTTTCACTGCAAAATCCAATGTGCGTTTAAGTCAATATAATATTAGACTTTAGCAAACTGAAAAAAGACACTTAAATATGTGTTGAAATATTTAATAAAGATCAACGTCCAAATTGGATCTTTTTATGTTCGTAGACTCTAAGTAATGTTTACTGTTTTATTTTTATGGTGAATATAAATTTCTTTTTTGGACGTCGTTTTGAAATCTTTTGTTATATATAAGTTTAAACATGTTTTGATCTGTGAGATTTTGATTTTTAAATCTTAAATTTCACTTGTCTGTAAGCGTGGACAAGTGAAATTTAGCCTCAATAAGAGATCGATATGCCATATCGTAACGAGTGTTGATATGAAACTCATAGCGTAACTGTTAAACGGTATTGTCAGGTTTCCGTGCATGTAAAGTTCCACGTTATGACGTATGTGGTCATGGGAAAACAAAGTTTTCCAAAAATATTTGGATTGACACATTTTTTTTGATTTGAAGTGTTATACATATTTTTTAGAATAGAGTCATATTTTAAAATGATTTCAAAAAATAAACATCAATTGACTAACCAAACAATACAACAACTAACATAAATCAGTTTGATTAGATTTTAATAAATTATTTATTTGCCAAATTTATTTGTAAAAAATTTCTATTTCTTTAATATTTTATATTGATATATGTAACATTTTTTTAAATAACAATATGTTTAAAAAATGTTTGCAATCTCATAATTTTGATTTTGAAATGTCCCCCAAATAAAAACAATATTTACATCCATTTGCATCGCAAACTATACACATAACTTCGAAATAATTAACTAAATGAATTCAATATTCACACACATACAGTAGATTTGACGCAAAAACACAAGCAATACATTATTATTGCAATTAGATATAAACCCCTAGTTTCGCTAATAAGCTAAAATAAAATAACAAAATGACATGAAATGCTGAATGAAATGAAACCTTATTAACCGTATGAAAAAAATATAAAATTTTCCCGCAATGCAATAAAAATGATATCACTTTACACAGTCGATTTGCACAATAATCAATAATTAAAACAGTTTTAAAATCAATTAAGAAATTTACAGAGTGTTGGTAGTTAAAATATGAAAAGCGTGGTGAAGCATATAAATATCAGCAACACTATGCTTCATTTCATATTTTGAAAAACATTTATATATATTTTTTAACTTGTAACCTTCTATTAATTGGCCAACGAAACACATACAAAAACCGATAAACACGCTAATGGTGGCGCAAAGCCATTATATCCAAATAGGTGTAGAAATATGATAAGAAAAACTACAAAAAAAAGCAAATATTCGCGTGTGACATAGATTAAGTGTCAGCCGCTTTGATAAAATTAAGGTAGTTTTGACAATCATATAAAAAGCGGTGGGTCCGTCGCTAAGTTTCATTTGCGCATGCAGAGATTGACAAAAATGTGCCTTAAAGTGCTCGTTTTGGTGTTTGGTGCGCTAGGGATGCTTCAAAGTGTCCATTCGTTGCACTTCGAAAATGACTTTCTCGTGAAGGCTGCGCTGGAACTGCAACCCCTTGCTGAGGAGTTCTTACAAGCCGATCTTGCCATTCTAGGTAAGTCTACATCGGCAAAATTCAAACGTCAAAGTAGTTAATGCATGCCCGATTGGTCAGGATTGAAAAGACTCGTGGTGACGGGTCTTCAATGTGGAGCTTGCAATCTGCTCGGAAATCTAATGAATGCAAGACGAAGCAATGAGCAGTATACCAAAAGTAGTATGGCGTATTTCACGAAGGCGGCATGTGTGGCACTTCATGCCGCCAAGATTGTTTCTAATGTGGAGTGCGAAGGCTATGTGAACATCTATACGGTGAGATCAATTTGTATAATCGCACCAGATGGCAATCTTCATGTTTCTTTAGGACACTGCGATCTATCTGCTGAACAATATAAGGGACACCAGATATGTCTGTTCGTTGTTGTTCCAATCATATGGATGTACAGATGATCGGCCTAGGTATGAAATCAGTGTGAACCACAGTCAACCGTTGCCCCGCTGGCGGGTGCCCAGCCCGGATAGTCTACCCGTGAAGATCCTTCAGATTACTGATATTCACTATGATCCGACATACCAAGTTGGAAGTAATGCAGTTTGCGCGGAACATATGTGTTGTACTGCAAACAGTGGTGTCCCTCAGAATCCGGAAAATAGAGCTGGAGTATGGTCAGACTATCGGGACTGTGATATTCCGGATTACTTTGTAGATGATACCTTTCATCATATCGCTGAAACGGATGTAGGCCATCAAATTATTTCTAAATAATATTTTTTATTCACTGTTTATTTTCTGATAGAAATTTGATTTTATATATTTCACTGGAGATATCGTTTCACATCAAATGTGGACCACCAGCAAAACTTCCAATCTTAGAGACATTCAACATATATGGAGAATATTCAAACAGCGCTTTGCTGGATATCAAATCTATCCAATCTTTGGCAATCACGAACCACACCCGTCCAATTTGTAAGTTTGTGGGACATTTTAACATTACATGAAACAAGTGTAATGATAATGGATATTGTTTTAAAGGTATCCTCCAGAGTACATGAACAATGGTACGTTCTCTATTCAATGGCTCTTTGATGGTGCAGCTGATATATGGAGTGATGACCTCCCACCGGAAGCTTTGGTTACTGTGCGGAAAGGTGGATATTATACGGTAACCCCAAGAAAGGGCTTTAAAATTATTGCAATCAACAGCAATGTTGGATACTATATAAACTTGTAAGTCAATCTCAGTCTTCTTGATCATCTTAGCACGGTTTAATGAATTGGGTTAATCGCCAAAGACACTTTGTTAAATACTTTATTTCTAGCTGGTTACTTATTGATAACAAAGACCCATATGGTCAATTGCAATGGCTTGCAGATGAACTACAAAAAGCCGAAATTAACGGAGAAATGGTTCACATTCTAAGCCATGTGACAGGAGGTACAGAAATGTCGAATTCGTGGGCGATCGAACTGAGGAGAATCATCCGACGGTACCACAATGTGATTGCAGGTATCTTTAATGGACACACCCACATTGATGAGTTCAATATGTACTACGATGAAAAAGGTGACCCAATTGCTGTTGCCTTCAACGGCGGTAGTCTAACACCGTACAATAACGTAAATCCCAATTACAAGATTTACAGCGTTGATTCAAACTCCTATGTATGTTCAAATCTCTATTTTAATACTGTTTTACTGATTGTGGGTTTGTTATAGGAAATTTTAGATTATGATACATACATGGTAAACCTGACAGAGGCTAACCTAAACGGATTGAAACGTCCCCGATGGCAAAAGCTCTATTCCCTGACTAGTGAGTATGACTTACCGGACGGATCTGCTGAAAGTATGCAAAAGCTAACTATGCGGATCACCAAGGAACCAACGGTGCGCCAGAGGTACTACAACAACAGTGTCCGTTATGGTACACCGTCTCTGGCAATCGGGTGCGATAAAACCTGCCAAGAAACCCTGATCTGCAATATTGTCAACACCGTACTTTCGGATACTTCCTACTGCACAAACCTTCTCAAGCAAATGAGCTAAGGAAAGCCATTTGTATCGACGACATAAAAACAGATTTCATAGAATTTAGAATCAAGTTTATATCAAATGTCTCTTAAAAAAATGCACTAGAACTAGATAACAATGTTTGCAATAGTTGTGAGAGAAAAATAAACGAAATAAAACTTAAACATGTAACAAATTGAATTGAAAGGGTTCAAGAACAAGCTAGTAGTCGTCATCGTCAAATTGTCGACGAATTCGTTCGACGCGGGGATGCCTTCGGTAGTTGCCGCCGTGTGGCCCACTCAGAGCGGCGCGCTGACGACCCTCCTCTCCCACGAACTCCACGTCCGGATCAACGAGTTGTCCACGCTTGTGGCGGCCATTGGTCCCCGCGTTGGAAGCGGCCACGACTGTTTCAGGTTCGGCGTACTGTGGCTCATATTGGGTCTCCTCACCATCGCCGTCATGGCCATGGCCATCATGGTTGTAGTCCCAGTAGTGCTCACCATACCCGCCATGCTTGTCGCCCCACCTCACCTACAGACACATTGATCATTAGACTCCCTGTGAAGATTGATCCACGTTTACGTAGTTAAAGCAAAAGCATATACTTTGGTTTTGAATTCGCCAGCATGCGGATGTGCTTTTTCATGACGCTCAATGAAGTGGTGTTCGTTGCCTCGCTTGTGCCCAATTTCGTAGTGATCTTTCTCCGGGACATGCGCGTATCTGTTAGTCAGAAAATGAAAATTAGTGTTGTCCCGCGACAGCTTGCAATAGTTAGAAGGTAGCAAAGTTACGATGGCCTATTCCAAAATAACCTAGACATCAACACAACCTTTCCTTGACGCTTTAAGTTTTTAAGGTTTATCTTTTCATAGCGTTGTTCCCAATCATGGGGTGTTTCTCGAACATGACCGAATTCTAGCTCGTCAGGTGTTTCTTGAGCCATGTATAAATCTCTATATGATTTAAGAATGCCTTATCAGTAAATGACTTTTTTTTGTTATATATTGACTTATTTGGTTTAACATGCATTATTCGACTATGTTTATAAGGTTAATTGAAGGTATGCTTACTGGAAGTATTTAGATCCTGCCTGAACAGCGCTAGCAAATCCTGTCTCGGCACTGACAGCGTCGTCCAATAGTGTCCCTTGATTGTGAGCAGTATCACTTTGTTGAGCGGCTAGATATTTCGTCGCCTAGAGGATAACATTGCTTAGTAAATTTGACACTCACAGGCTTTTGGCACTTGTGTGTGGATTACCTGCAAGCAGAGGAGCGTTGTTACCGTAAAGCGGATCATTGTTGCTGTGAGAGAAGCAGCGAAGGAGTCCAAGAACTGAATATTGACTGCATGGCGCAATTAACTTTTATACTAAACTCACGCACACGAAACCCGCTTGGGAAGAAAAGTGGCAGGAACAGAAAAAACAAAAAAACGAAGTCAAACGGTGCAACCGACCGGTGCGTTTTTGCATCCGCAACACAATACAGAACCGTTGTTGTTTCTAACAACGCATTCCGCTTTCTAGCCGAAATTTCTTCTGTCGCCATCGTTGCGTTTCTTCATCCAGTCGGGCGCGAAACGACGCAGATTGCAGATTTCCGCGTGCTCATTCTGGTCGCGCGTTTAACACATGATTGCACGCGCTTTCGCAGTGTGCGCGATGGCGAAAACCACGCAGATGTGGCAAAAACAACGCAGCGGTGCGATCAAACCAAACGCTAACTGTAACGCCATACCGGTGGTTTGTTTGAGTACAAGTGCACAAGATCATGCATCTTGGGCTTTGACAAATGTTTTACTCTAATTGTATTTCTTTCACGGCTAGAGAATGTCAGAATAAACATACCGTTATTTCTGAATTTTTTATTTATTTTATCTATTGGTACCCCTTATAGCCTTACCAATTGGTATGTCCTTTAACTCTTAACTGGGAGACATCCTAGACCTGGTAGAAATGATATATTTCTCTAGGGATTGAAGCAATGCTCATTGCTTCAACATTCATTTGATGGTATCCTCATAGTATTTACAATTAGATCCTTAGAATCAACTTGTATGAACATTGTAGTATATTTCTGTTTTCTCTTGATTTCACAATTGCCTGTAGTATAACACAAGTACCATTTATTCGGTGCTGTGGTATTACCAACATGGTACCATCTCTTCATTTGATAGTAAGTAAATACACTGGTATATCCATAACGAAACCAACGTAAAATAATCAATTGACCACAAATTAATTGATTAATGTGTCGGTATAAAGTAATAGAAAAAACATGTTATATACAATTTAGAAGATTGATGGTATCCCGATAATGTTTACTAGGTGCTAATTAGAATTAATTTGTATTAATAGTAGTATCTTATTGCTCAAGTTAATGGTTTTTTCATCAGTCTACCACCTACTGATTTGAAGGTACCCAACTTGAGAACCAAAACTTCTAAAACAAGTTTATTAATTAAATACAAACAAAATGCAAAAAAATAGAAAGTCCTGCATACTATTGTGATGTTTCCAAAATTAATATGTCTCCTTTCACAAGAAAGTACTGACCAAAGTTCGGTCAGGTCAAATGCAAGAAATCGAAACAATTCTTAAAAACTATACAAATTTTCTTATTATCTACATGACATCATTTTATATTTTAATTAAGGCAAAACGCTTTAACGCTTTCACATGGAATTACATAGTGAAGACACTTAAGTCTTAATAAGACGATCAACATATATTCTGTAATATTTCAAATTAAATGTCGAAAGTGGTTATATCGTCAGAATCGTGATCGCTCTTTTAGCAGTACGTTAGCAAATGGCTCCATTCTTCAAAAACCGCGAGAAGAGTTTGCTGAGAAGGAGAAGCGCGAGCGCGCGCTCGCGTGATTCTTCTTCTGGCCGGCCAACGTCATGTCAGGAGGCTGCTGATCGCGCGCGCGTGCATGCATACATACACACCTGAGGAAGGTAGAAAAAAAAAACGAACGTGGACGTGGAGCAACAAAGAGCGTCACGGCGAAGTGAAAGCGAAAACGTAGACGAAACCGAGAGCAGATCTTCGCCGTTTTCACGCATGCAAAGACGCGTTCCTACAAAGTGCGCTCGTTACGTCCGCGTTAAGTCTGCGAAAAGTACCAAAACATGTAAATCGACTAGTGCATACGACGAGTGTAATGTCGTCACTCCGAGCGGTTTTAACGAATTTAATTACGGTTAATTATACTGTTCAAGGCGACGCTTAATTAGAGGATGTCTTCGGTGCGGTGAAATTTGTGTGTGTCAGCCAACAAAGCGCTTGACATTTTGTGTGGATTGTTTTTTTGTTCGCGTCAGTGTTTAGGTGACCTCAAACCAAATAGCACAAAAAATGAACAATTGATCCGGGGTATCTCAAGTTTCCTCCTCGTTGCTTCCTCATTCCTGCATCTGGTGAGCGGTGTTTTGCCAGCGTTAATCGGGTCTCAATAGCGTTTGCTAGTAGCTAGTAGCAGATTGGCTACTAGATTGGAACGATCAAAGACAAAAGCGACATGATCTATGTGCGCCGTGATCGATCTGTGATTGCGTTTGCACATACACACACGCCCATTTGAAGTGTTTGAAGTGTTTGGTGTGTTTTGTGCGGATCGCGCCACACTCGCCGCAACAACAACTCGTGGGTGTTTTCGCTGTTTATAGTTCACTCGCTCAGGTTGGTTCTCGTTCGAGCGCACGCATATATGAATACATGTGCGCGCCTAGGCATCGCAGCTTTGTGTTATGTCTTGCGGCCGCGCGCCGCCGACTTCGTTCTCTTTGCATTTCGCGCACCACGAAGGTCGCACGCGATTAAAACTGGACCGTCACCAGAAGTCGCCGGCAATATTCGAGCGCATGCGGCACCGTCGAGTACGCAAATTTCAGCGAATTGCGCGGTGCGGCGGCGGTGACACGAGTGCGTGCGGCGGGACCCACACGGCGTCCAAGCGCGAGAAGCCAATTTGCACGCGCATCAGATTCCTGCGGCGGGCCGGCGGTGTGCGTGCAGGTCGTTAGCACACATTCGCGGCGCGAAAAGTGCGGACGCGCGCTGAACGCAGGCCATCAAAAGCGTTGTGCGTTGCAATTTGTTCCCGGTTGTGCCGTTCGTTGGTGCCCTGGTTTGCTGGTACCCTGGTACCCCGATGGACGCACAGTGAGGTGCCCCCCAGTCCCCACGATGGCGCTGCTCAACTATACCGCTTCGAATGTGTACCAGCCGCCGGCGGCGACCGCCTACGTGCAACCGCCGCCGCCGCTGCCTGCCGCCTACAGCTACCCCCGGCCGCAGACGCCGTTCGACGCCGAGGAGGCCGTCACGTACGCGCCGCCCGCAACGCCGCACTACACGCGCGTACAGGGGGGCGGCTCCAAGGCGCAACTGCACGCCGTCATCGACTACGACTACTACGAAGATGCGGCGGCCGCCGGCGGGCGGCATCAGGCGCCACCGCCACCACTCTCACGCCAGCCGGCCGTCACACCTATTCAGGGACCCATCTACCTGAAGAACGGTAGTGTCCCGGTGGTCCCACTCTACTCCTACCCGCAGCTGAATAATGGCACGTTCGTACAAATTCCTGTAAGTAGAGGACTTACTTCTATAGCTATAATCTAGTAATGGCTCCTAATACAAAGAAAGAAGATGGTCCCATTATATGGCAACCTTAGATTTATATTCATAATGGTACCATTATTGGTACATGTTTTAAAATTACAAATTAGAGACACTCAATTGATGGAAAAATTATGGTACCATTAATATAAAGATGTTTCCATAATAACACTACTCTGATGGTACCAATATGGTACCATACATACTTGGAGATCTTGGAGATCTTTGAATGACTCTATTAACATTTGTTGTTATATGTTCAAATGTTCTTATACGTATACGCAATGTTTGTTGCAAATAGGTGCAGCCTAGGAAAATGCAAGAAAAACACGTACTTGCTTTGATACAAACTAAGATATAGGTTCGTTAGGTGTTATCTTGATTATCGCAGTCGTGACCTCGCATATGGTGCATTCTCTCAATGAATGAACACAACATCGTGCTCTAGTTAAATTTCTGCACAGATTTCATCACACACACGATTGGCCATCATGCATGAGATTGAGTTTTCCGATACGTAATGCATGTTTTACGCCGTTTTGCACCAGCCACCTAGCTTATGACAGTTACTTAAAATGGTCGTCACTTTCACTTAAATTTAGCGCTCGCGCACATTGTGCTCGTTCTTTGTTTCTCGGAATCCCATTTTGAGCGAAGGTTAAGTGAACCAAATTAATATGAATTTGTCCGTACCTTGCTGGCTTGCAACGTCCCATTGTTCGCCGGAGGAGACTAGAACAATTCTTGCGCGCGCGCGCGCGCGCACCGAGCACACATTTTCGTAAACAGCTTTCATTCAATTCAATTTTATGCCATGCAATTGCGATAAATCTCAAGGGTATGTGCGGCCATTCTGAGCAATCAATGCTCACGTGTATTATGCGCTTGGCGCTGGCTTTTAATAATTCCATTGTGCGGCCGGAATTTTTTGTTTCGTTGTGTTGTTGAAATTCAGCTCGCTCGCGCGCCATCAGCACGCAGCCGGCGTGCATTTGCGACATGTCGCCATCGAAGTGACGTGCGCGGCCATTATTTCGTAGGCCCGCTTTAAATATTTATGGATTACATCAGCATCAGGTTGCGGGGCGTTTGCGATATTGGTATAAATGTGCGTTTGTGTGTGTGTGCATGCCCCCGGCCGGGTGCAACAACCTCGCATAAAAGTTATGCTAATTATCGCTGATTATATTATGCCGTGCGATTAATGCAAGCTGCAGTGTGCAATCCGCGGCGTGCGCTTTTGCATGCGGTTCAATGATTCACCTGCGAGCGCGCGCGTATGAGCGATTGCGGCACACCGGCGCAATTAGACATGAATCCCAGCCGGCGATTATCCTCAGCATCTCTTTGCATAATCAATCTCGTCTCTGTGAACTATTAAGTGCAGGCACACAGCGGCGGCGCTGTTTGCGCGTTTTGCGAAATGCCATCCGGACAAATTGACTGACAGCACGCGAAATTAATTAGGTGGATACGAAAGACCAATGCGGTTCGCGCCAACTTGGAACGACACGTGTTAATTAATTGAAGGAAAAAAGTCTTAATAGGCATTTAATTGACTTCGATTTACTGCGCTGGCATTAAGCGCTAATACGGTCTTAATCATACTTATTTATTAGTGCGCCTATGGAAGTGATTATCATTTAATTATTGCCACGTAATGCAAAACTGCTGATTTGCAGCTTGTGAGACATATTAGTTTACTATTAACAACAAATACAGAATATAATGCATAATTGTAAGCAATTTTGTAATTAGAAGTTTTACATATTATATGTGGTCTTAGGTTAGGGTAGAATAAGTATGGTTAGATTAGATAAAAGAGCACTTCTTGTTAAACTACCTTAAAAGTTCATTTTAATAAAGATTATATCAAAAATGTATTTACTATTATTCTATACTAGGTTAGGTTTAAATTGAACAGACAGTAAATACAGACAGTAAAGAAAATAACAGATATAAATTCTTATGACTATACTTATGGCGATAATAATTCATTCAAACTATCAATATTTAAATGACAATTTCAAAATCGTTTAAAGTTGAAACTGTGGAAATTAAATAGCTCCACCGTATAGCTGCGGGCTTAGATAGTTGAAAACACAGCCGTTGAACGTATGACAGTAATCCACGACTCGTTAGCGAGCTTTCAAGCGTGTCGGATTAATCGCACACCGTAAATTGATATTGTTTTAATTCCGCCGGCTTGATTTAATACCAGGCGCTGAAAATATCGCACGGCGCGTAATTGGCTTTAATGTATTAATAAACGGGCGTTACGCACCGATGGGTGGCTGCCGCTTATGAAAATGTCATATCGGAAGAATGCGCCACCGCGACCAGGTGCTGATTTATCCGCGTGACCCAATTCGCTAATCGGACATTGTACGATTCCATCAGCCGTTCTGGTTGATGCATAGCCAAGACGTTGCGCAAACGGCGCAAACAATTAACTGACATTAACCCATTTAGAGACAGCTATTCCAACAACAGACTCACACGCTCGTATTCAGTCAAATGCGCCATGTTCACATGATCTCGACTAGAGTGCCATATATTGTTCATTTCAGATGTTTGCTATTTACGGACAACCTTTTGTTGTCTCACAATTGCGATAGTTCTTTTTTTATCATAGCTGATTCCGTCGAGAATGAGCCACTTGGAGATACCAATTGACGTGCGCTTGCGGTGTTTGTGCGGTTGTACGTATATGTGAGTTATAAAACTAAAGTGAGCAGTTAGAAGGTCCTTTCACCTTTTTGATTCGCATCGGGTGCTGAGTAACCTTCGTCTTTCGCATCGGTTGGACGTCGACGGTCGAGAGCCGTGGAGTGCCGACAGGAGTCTTGAGAGGCTCTCGTGAGCAAGCCTGTCTCCCATGTGCGTGCACTATGCGCTTGATCTTCGACAATGGGCATTCGGGCCAATTGCGCACCATATTTGCGCTTGATTCACTTTCCGAGGAAATCGCACACAGGACGCATAATGCACAATTTCCAGTAGCTTCATTTGGCTGGTTGATTAGACGCTAGGTGCGAATGCTTTGCGTGACTCACGCGCTGCTCCACCCGAGTGAAAGAAACATGTATTTTCTCACGCCAATGAACTAATTGAAAATGTCAGCGTTGATTCCAGCAAGGTTTCATTGAAGGAGTCGATAATGCATGTACATTATCGTTTTACGGTCTTGTTACTCAATCGAAATCAGTTCCCATGACAATATTGGAATGTAGACTATATTTGTACAAAGAACAATATCATATAGGTTACCTTAAAACGAGACAACATAACCTTAATCAATTGTTATTCTACTAGGATAGCATATAAAATGATATTTTGTTCAAAATTGAATGTTGCATTGTCTTATTTGTATTTCTAAGTTTCGAGATATTTATTGATGTTTGTATTTGGAGCATGACTAATTGAGATTTTCCGAGAGAGAAGAGAGGACAGAAACCTACGCATCTGTACTAATGACTTGATGCTGTTTGAGGCGATTTCTATCTATTGATGTAGTTCTTCGAAATAGCAGAAAGATTCTTTTGTATGTGCAGTATCAATAGATATTTATCCGTTGCAATATTTAATTGGCATGATTCACATCAGAAAATGTCTATTTTAAGCTGCAGCTACTTGCAATGAGCACAGCAGCACCTCGGAAGAGCATTGAAAGAAGAGTAATTGCTCACGTAGCCTAGACGTAACATTGTCTAAAGAGAAGCCTAGCTCGTGCAGCTGTGAGTAAGCCGACGAGCGGCAGCGTTGGTTTTCGTTTCGCAGCGCAACTGCAAGAAAATTGCGTTCACACATCCACGACCTTCGCTCCCATCTGGGATGGTAACTCGCAAACGCGCGAGCAACCAACGCTATGTATGATATAACAAAGTATCAGCTGGAGTCGTGGTTGCGACAATCGCGCTTCAAATTTCACATCTTACATAAACAGCGTTTGTCGCTCGTCTCAAGCTGGCGACATTCGGATGGCCCCAGCGAATTCCGATGAAAAACCAGCTATTAGCACCGGTAGCTACCAGCTGGTGGTAGTAGTAGTAGTAGCAGCACCAGCTTAGCAATCTTCTCGCGCAGCGCGCTACTCATCCGATCTCATCACGTTCGTGCGTCGTTCATAAATTAGCAAATCGCAAATAGTTGGTAGTTGCGCTTACGGTGTCGGATCGCGCAGGTTTCCCGAAGCTGCGTTTCTGTGCGTGTTTGCATGTGTGTGTGGGTTTGTTTGTGTGCATGTCTCCAAACCGCAGATTTCATCAGCGGTCAGAGTGGTTTGGCGTAAAAGTTTGTGCGATGTGTGTTGCGATGTGCGCAACCGGGCAATTCGCGCGATTGTTCCTCGCGCAGTGCTAATTAATCTTGCACAACGCCCAAGCCGCAGAACGGCAGAGACCTGGGGCCCCGCATTACATCCGCGACAGTCGTCGATAATGTCGCACTATGCGTCGCTGGCAGAAATTTAACCGGAATTTATGGGTTTGTATGCGAATGCGATTGGCAATCGTTTTACGTGTGTATGTGAGCCGCTGAGTGGCTTCAATAAGCCGAATTTACGACACCGCCGTGCAATCAAGGAGATTCGCGAAATTCAGCAACCGCAAGCGCCGCTCCTTTCGAGCGGCGCGCGCTGTCGCAGGAAAAGAATGCGCATTCCATTCGAACCACCGCCACCGTCTTTTTCTTGTTTGCACACTGCGCACACTCGCGGCGGTGGCTTCCGCGCCTCGCCTACCGGAAGTCATACCTCGCTTACCATCCAGCCTGGTAGACATACACGCATAATACCCGGACTTAAGGGTGCGTCAAGGTCAGCCAAGTTCATGTGCACCAAATCACTCATAATCTGATCAAGTCATTGCCGTAAACAAGAATCACTTGCGTGCGCTGTATTAGCATTGTTGCGTGTTACGCGCGTACATATTTCATGCGGTCCAATTTTGAGGACACCATTCATCACGTGTGTCCGGACTCCAAAATTTGCATAAAAATTAAATCACGTTCGTGAATGAAACGCGCAAAAAAACCGACAGCGTTTCCGCATTTGATTATACTGTGAACCCAATCTGTGTGATTATATTTCTATAAACATTGTCGATTTAATTGGATGTGTTTGTTTATGCATTAATAATTTCAGAAATAAATCAAACACTCGACCAACACCGCGGCATTAACATATCTATTTTTATATTAGTAATTCGGTGAATTGTAAAAAGATTTAGTTCGTGTTGGCTGTTGTTGACTCATAGGGGGATTAATTTATTACTAGAGCAGCGTTATGGCTGGGATTTCAGATCCGTGATTCTTTTTTTATTAGATTACATCGTGAATAATCGTTTATTGTGCTTGTTGTTTGTTTTTTATTGCCTCCCAGTGGCAGAAACAGGGAGCGCTCATCCGGAACCATCTCGTCGTTTCGATGAAAAAGGGAATTCCGAACGCGTCTTACTCATGCACGTAAACCAGTAATTATACTGGCTAAAGAGCAAACCAATTGAATTAGAAATGTTCGTTTTGGCGTAGAATATCGATTTTTTACGATTTACCGACGTGTTGGACATAAGTGTTCATTAAACATTCGGTATGTAAATTGCAAATCGACGCAAGTGAATCGACATCATCGTATCGCGAACAATCGATGCGGTTTTTAATCGCTGCGGCTATTTATATCGTCGGCGGTGCGAAGTGGTGAATGCGATATTTTTGTATATATTTAAGGAAGAGTCTGCGCGCCGGCGTTCTGTTGTGTGTTTGATTGTGTGTGCGCGATGCGTATCTCACGTCTGTTGTGCGTCTTGCAGATCCTCTGGACGGCGTTATCAGTGGCGCTGGGGCTGGAGCTGCGCGGCGAGTACATTCGCGGAGTGCCATGCATAAAGCGTTATCAGCAATTATTCTGCCCGTCGGCGGGCAATTCCTACCCACTGTGAGTTTTGGCGTTTTGCTTTGCGGCGCGAATCTGTTTCTAATCGCCGACGCCGATTGCTGTTTTCCAGCGAGCGAATAGAGTCGTTCATCGACGAGAACAAGGCGCTGATGAAGCGCATGTACGGCGAGTTCACGATGGAGCCGCCCGAGTACACGCCGCCCGGCCCGGCGGCGCCCGCCTCCGATTACGGCCCCGCCGGCGGCAGGAAGACGAAGCGGCAGGCCACGCTGCCGCCGGGCGTGCCCGACATCCACACCATTCCCGGGGCGCAGGCCTTCTTCGGCAGCACGCGCCCACCCAGACAGAACACGCGCAATTCCACGAGTGATACTGGAAGGTAACCAGAGTTGCCAATTTTTGTAACCGAATTACATTCGGTCACTTTGAGACTAAGATCTTGATGAAATCTTGTTCTTTCAGAATCGATGCATGCGAGAGCAAGGTGGAGATTGTCACACCCTATTGGGCATCCAATTCGGCGGGGAAGATTCGCGCTGTGGTCAACACGCAGCATTTCGAGCAGGCCATACACCAGGAAGTTTGCGCGTGAGTATTACCAACCATTTTTTGCCAGTTTTAAGCTTACCAAACTGGGATCATAAAATGATTAATTTGTAGCAAGGGAAGAACAAATCGTTGCTCGGGCGATTGCGGCTGCGAGCAAAAGTACAAATGGCACCGCCTGCTCGCCTACGACCCCGACAACGACTGCAAGGGCATCTTCATGGACTGGTTCCTCTTCCCGTCCTGCTGCGTGTGCCGATGCAATCCGATCTAAGACAAACAATGCGAGCTGCACACGAACGTGTGGAATACAGTGCCAAAATGCAAGTGCGTCCATTCAACCCCGCGAAAGTCTTCAATCGAACATTCAAATTCCAGCGTGTTATTTATTCCAGTGGTCATTGCACACTTTTGTTAGTCCATTTTAGCTAATACGGATGGTTGGTGTCTGGCTGGGCAAACGATTTCGTGGTTGCACTTGGAATGAACAGAGCGATTTTGTTATGTAGGTACGTAACTTTTAGATTCATTTTGTATGTTTAGAATTTGATACGAATTTCGAACGTTACCATTTCCTGTTAGATAACTAGGTAATTAACAGGAGCGATAATACCATTTTATAAGCCATATATCTTTTTAGTCTAGGTTTACTTGACAAGTATGTGTATTTTTAGTGTTAAATAAATAGTAGGTTTTTAAATACGTTTTTGGTATGTTGTTTAAATGTTAAATATAAAAATTTGTTGAGCAATTGTAGAGGTACTTTATGCTCTGCAGAATGAAACATTTCTGCTGCTTTCCACTTCTTCCTGCAGTTTGGAGATGGCAGCACCTATACTGCCTTGCAATGTTCAGTACGTATTTAGGTACTTACTACTTTTAGGAGAGACCTGGGACAAAAGTAACATTAACAGAGCTCCAAAAAAGTCTATTAATTGTTAGTTTTGACTCCAGGGCCAGAACAGAAGTAACAAACTACGTGTCGAAAGTAACAATATTATTTCTAGAAAATATTATAATGTACAATGAAAAATAAACATATCATGAATAAATAAACAATGTTTTACTAACACTCACGGTCGATACGTTTAATTCTTTGAAAGAGAAACAAAAATTAAATCAAATAATTTACTAAGGACCTAAAAATGAAATCAAAACTATTTTTCTCTCATAACATTCTACCAAAATCAATAAACTTCACTTAATTAGTAATAACTTCTAGTAAAGTAGTAAAAACTTCTTTTTTGTATTTTCTGCATATGTCTCTGTGTGAATCTGTATAATGAGAAAAAATTCCCGTTGTTCTGTTTGTTCTCTTTAATGACCTTGTTTGTAGAAGATTAAAGTAACTAAATTTAAAACAAAAACAAAATAAAAGTATAAACATTTTAAATAAATTGAAAAATATTGAAGCAACTGTAACCAGTTCGAATATATTTACACAATTTACATATATTCATTTTACCTTGTCATGCTACGCAACTTGTGACAGGTTTGTGGGTTGTTGTTCCTGGTACATATACCAGGAACAACAACATATATGTTTAGCGACATAGATCACTCAAGCACGTCAATCAAACACACATGATTGCATTTTTATATTGAATCGATAGGAAAATGTCAGAGTCTTTGTAAAACTGCAACTTTTAACAACATAGTTACGGCAGCAATTCATAGCCCCGCGGTGCTTGTAACTGAGATAAAGTCATAGATACTCCAGGGTAGTAAAACGCGTCGCAAAGAGATTGCATTTGTCAATTATATTCCCGGCGCACGTCCGGATATGGGGTGATAATATCTGTTAATCGAAAAAGAGAAAATGCAATTGACCTCGGCCGCGCTGCTGGCATAATGCGTTGGGTATAAATCCCATCGAAATATATATAAATTTTATTTATGTATTTATAGCGTGCGATCGTAAAAAACGAACAACGTAGAAGGGGTAGGGGGAGGTGATCGTTCGTACAGCAGCGTGCGCGCGGAGGCGGTTTCGGAGGTGGCTGGCGACGCGGCCGTCTCGTAAAATTCGCTCGCCATAAATATACATCCATTCGGCGCGGATGCGTGCATGGATGATAGCCGGGATGGATGTTCCCGATACTCGTGCGTCGCCGCCGCCACCGCCGCCGTCGTCGTTGTGGCACGCCGTACTCGCCCGCTCCCCGATCTGCCGACATGCGGACAGACGGGGGCGGCATTAAATCCCGAAAAAATCGCCACTATATTGTTTTACGACGTCGATAATATGTTTTTGCTCCTAGTTTCAACATTTATTTCATAATTTCATAAATCTCGCATCACACGACGGCCTCCGGGGGGGAACCATGTGCCTTTTTATGCGTTATAAATTGCTTACTTAGCTTTCCCCTTCTTGCAAACAGTAACCATGTGATATACCCAGAAGGAACAAATTTGTCAGACAAATGTTTCTATTGCTGCACAAGATGTCAAAGATGTTGAAATTGAATTTAAGGAATGCTTGTGACTACGGATGATCATTATAGTCTTAAAGAATAAAGAAGATCACTAGTTGTTCGAAACTGTCTTGGAACAAAGATAGCAGAACGGAAAGTACCAGTAAGAACAACCCTAAGTTGAGCAATCCTATTAACCTAGGACAAAAAAACTACCAAAATTCCAGAAATCTGAAGAGCAGATCATTACTGAAGAAGAAATTTGCTCATATTGTGAAGCAAGGGAAGACCTGATACAAAAGTAACAGCAAGTCAGAAGTAACAAACGTTCTGCAGAATTGTCTAATAGCTGAAACAACTTGTACGAGCGCTTAGTCAGGCAACAAAACACTTCGCTCTTTCGATCAATTGCCGCCCCCACATTCCGCTCGTAGGTGGTGTTATACGACATCAAGTGTTTTTGAGCATCAGCAGTGGATATTTTTCACTTTATTGTGTTTACGTAATTTTAAACTATTACAAGTGTCATATATGCCAAGTAATTTGTCATTATATTTTCTGTATCATTTTATAAACAATTTTTTGTAATATCAATTTCTTTATTTCTTTGTAATATCAATAACGTTGTTGAGTACAAAATTAACATGACACAACGTGTACAAACGTAACATGTTTACGTTTTTCCCATTATACAGATTTATACAAACACATAAAGCAGAGAATACAAAAGGAAGTTATTACTAATTAACTAGGAGTTATTACTAATTAAGCGAAGTTCATTGATTTTTAAAGAATGTTATGAGAGGAAAATAGTTTTTATTCTATTTTTAGACTCTTAACAGTAGCGGCCCGTGGACATTATTTCTGGGAGTGCTGCTTATTCATATACAGCAGTCGCTCGATAATGTGAACTAATTCAAACAAAGTGTTTACGTTGTGGCGTGTTCCGTAACGAAATGTGTGTTACCGTTAGTGTAATCAACAGGGTCGGGAATTAAAAATATAGAAACGATCCAGGAAAATGTTTCGGTCAAAATCACCCAACTTTTTACCGAAAAATTACAATTAACT
>JAODGA020045034.1:0-17679 GCA_027574885.2 Drusilla canaliculata | reverse complement strand
TGGCGATGAGGCGAAGGCAGAGGAAGGCGATGCGAAGCCGGAGAGCGTGGCGGAAAAGAAAGCCGCCGATAGCGCCGCAGGCGACGCTGATAAGAAAAACGAGGCGGTGAAGGATGGCGGGAAGCCGGCGGAAGCGGCGGAGAGTGATAAGAAGACTGAAGGCAAGGTTGATGAGAAGGCCGGCTGCCAGAGTCAAGGATCGGAGATATCGGTGAATGGTGAATCGATCGTCGATTCGCAGTCATCGACAACGGGAATCGGATCTCAGACCTCATCGTCGGCTTCGCAGAGTGAGACCACCACCTCATCGTCGTCGGAATCTGTTACGAAGGCTCTCGAAACTACCGCCGACTCTTCAACCATGGATTCCGCTTGCGCAGCTTTGCGCTGCACGGATAAACTCGAGACAAGCGAAGATTCCGAAGAGGATGATGAAGACGATGACGGTGACGATCTCGAGGAGGGCGAAATTAGACCCCCCAAAGGTAATTTCTTCCGTAGTTTCTTAAACTCGTTAAATTTCATACATCTTCTTGATCTATCAACTAGTTAGCTTTTTTGTTGCTCTTCCAGATTTTCATCAATTTCTTTGTTGTTCATTTCTATATTTCTATATTTTCTATATTGTTCATCATCAATATGAAATTTGTTAAATTGTTCCAATTTTGTAGATGCGGATCCAAGTGACCTTCAAGTTGCATGGGAAGTATTGGAACTCGCTAAGCAAATCTTTCTGAAGCGGGAGGATAAGGGCAAGGAGGACTACGCCGATTGTCTAGTCACGCTCGCCGAGGTGTCCATGGAGGGCGAGAACTTCGATGGTGCCAATGCCGATCTACGCACTGCCCTTGACGTCCTCAACGAGCTGAACGCCGAACAGACGCTCACGCGCAAGCTGGCGCACACGCACTACACGCTCGGCATGGTGATGTGCGGCAGCAACAAGCCGGAGGAGAGCATCGTCTGCTACGAGACCACGCTGCGCCTGCTGCAGGCGCACCTCGCCCACCTGCAGGCGATCGCATCGCCGGGCCCGTCCGACGAGCGCGAGATCGCCGAGGTGCAGGGCCTCATCCCCGAGATCGAGGAGAAGATCAGCGATCTGAAGAGCTTCATTGAGGAGGTAGGTACCGTTGATCAGGTTAAGGATAAGGAGTACAGGGACGTGATGACATCGATTGTGGAGGGCGGCGTGAATCGGCTGCAGATTCGCCGCAAATGAACGCATCTCCTCCTCCCCTCTTCTCCACCTTAGCGTAACGCTGCACTACTGCATCATTCCAAGCCGCCAATGCTTGCATGTGCTTTAAATATTCATTGTGCCGTCTAAATGTGTTATTTTTAAGCCGCTGTTAGCTGTAGTCCGCTTTTGTTCATGTTTACATGTTGCTTTGGGCCAATTATTTTTTCTACCCTAGCAGCTGTGGTTTTTTTTTTTTTTACTTGTTTCATAAACGAAATAAACGATTTTTACACGACTCCAACGCTTGAAATACCACATTTAGCCGATCCCTGGTAGCATTTTGTTTTCAACGTTGCTCTTGCATTTTGTAGTCGCGAAAGAGTGACGCGGCGGCGGCGGCGGCCGGCAGCGAGGAGACGAAGCCGACCACATCTGCGGACAAAGCCGTCACCAACATCAGCCACCTCGTCAAGCGGAAGCGCGACGACGGCGCCGACGGGCAGGGCGACTGTCCGGCTAAGAAGCCCGCACCCTCCGTCTAAGCACAACGTTCTGTCATGCAGTTTATTTTTGTACATGTACATATATGTATTATATATGTAATTCCATTATTCATAGTACCGCCCTGCGGCGAATCTCACATCGTTCATAATATTCCCATATATAGTTGATAGGTTTTTGACATTGTATTTGTAGGCGGGATTACCTTCGCACCAGAAGCGCGTAGGGAATTCCTGCGAATTTCGCCCGTGAAGACTGACGTTTAATTTATGCGTTCACTGTGTTGGCGGCGGACTGCCGCCGCCGGGCGGGTTCGTTGTTTTAGGTTTTTAAGTGTTACCGTTGTTGTCGGCATGACAACCTTCTTCGAGTCGGTTGATATTATTAACTTTTGATGTTCGTGTTTTGATTCTTATTCATTTGTTTATGATTACTACTCTTGCTACATGCTGTACCAGCATTGTATTTTCGATAATAAACCACTTTTGCCAAAATTTGTTCTTGTGTGCCATGTCGAGTTTGTATATCTATCATTTCTAAATACGATCAGAACAGTTACTAAAGTATGGACTAGCAAATATTGAGGTAAGTTATTCTATTTTATTGTATGGCTTCAAGCTAACAGAAGAGTTTATGATAAGTGATGTTTATCGCACCAAGAAGTAGCCACACGAGTTTACGTACCCGATTGATATACCATATCGTAACGAGTGTTGATATGAAGCTCATAGCGCAACTGTTGAATGGTATTGCCAGGTTTGCATGTTATGACTACTTTGGCATGTGCTTATAATAAAGATGTTGAGACTGGACGAAGTTGGTGTCAGCGAGTATTATATAATTAAACACTTAATTATTATGAAAATTCCCACAAAAAGTTGCTGCCATAACTCATGTATTATGTTTAGTTTTGATTTAAATTTTATCGACTGCTTATGAATATACTTTTACTTTAATTCCGAAATTGTATAATTTCCTATAAATATATATGTAATATGTAAATAAACCGAATGACATTATTTTCGGTGGAATCTGGCGCGTTAATTACGGACAATTTCCAAAATATAAATTCGATGAACATTGTGCAACGCACGATCAACATTCACCAGATGTCTGCGCCGATAAGTCCCCAAAAAGCCCCCCATACGTGCTCACCGAGCATAATTACCCGACATCGGCGAAAAACGGACGGGGCGACAATGATTCGCGCCGCAAAGTGATCGCATATTACATAAAGCCGCCATTTGCATAGCGAGCGGCGTGATTAATATCTACGAAGTGGTGTATGCCGTAATAATTAAATTCGGCTAATTCCGCTGCGCAAATGAACGCACGGTTGGAAAAAAAATGAAAGTGATCTACGCGCGGACACAATAATAAATACAAATATTTGTATCAATCGCAAACGGCAAATAGCGCGTGTGATTGTCGAGCAACACATGGCAGATATGCGTCGGGGAAATTGGGTCAGCGCCGCACGACGCGCCGCCGAGTCCGGCTTCAAATTTTTCTATTTATATGTATCACCGCCATCAACTATTCAATCAACAGTTGATGATTAATTGCCTGCAGTGACTTATTATAATCAGCTTCGAGCATATCCCAAAATCAGCGCAGATAAGCCATTAAATAACAAATTCGATTGTCGAGCGAAATCCTGTTTGCGTTTTTTTGTGTGCACATTGTAATCGTGTCTTTATTGGGTTAATTTGTTGCTGTAAGTGTAGTTTATTGGACGTGTAATTGGCTGAACTACAAATCTTAGAGTGTTTCGCAACCGCGCTCGTGTTTGTGCACTCTATTGGAAGCCGGCGAAGAGCATCAGCGAGGCACACTCACGATTATGATGCGATTCAATTTATGATTTTACGCGTGCAATTTACCATTTACAGCGCTATTTCGTCGAGTAGAGCTATGCCAAACATTTGATTAAAACAAATTACGCGGCGCTTTTAACACCTACTATGAACACTGCGCGTGTTTATACTTGAACCCATTTTATCGCAAAAATTGAAGGTGTGTTAATTATATGCGAATAAATTATACAATACAAAGACATGCTCAGCAAATATTTTCTTTTCAGGTAAACTAGAATTAAATTATTTTTTGCATACCTCGCCCGAAAGTGAGGTACAACTCGTTAATAAACGTGTGACGATAAACATCAAAAATAGAGCAGTATAAATGTTTTGTTTAAAACTAGTAAGAATAAGAATTGCAGCGTTGTGGTTGGTTGAAATTTCAACTATTCTCGACAATTCTCCACGAATTGATATTGTTGTCATCTAGATGGTATGCGTGCGTTCACACTGACTTTTTCTTACGTACGTAAGTCGCTAGTCACTACATAAACAACGCAAGTTTGTTTTGAACGCTGCCTTATAGAAAAAAAACCAATTTGCGGACATGCAACTATAACCGGAAAACGGAAAACGACGGCTAACAGTTATAACAAATATCAACAACAAATTATGTGCGCAGTCCGTACTTTGTATAATCTATATAGTCTAGCTGGCGACAAATATTCGGACAAGTTAAGCAAAACAAAGTTGTACACAACTCTACCAGTAAAGATTTGCACTTCGCTCCGTGATATATAGTACTTCGCTTGGATTCCAAAAACATGTCGCAATGACATCAGTTTTTGCTGTTCTATTGTAAATTACGAAATTTTTTGGAAAAAAGAATGTTGAGACGAACCCATTGATCTATTAAATTAATTTAAAGTTAAGAACAACCAACTGAAGGGACTAAAGGGTGGTCACCACAGAAAACTAGAAATAAAAAATTTGACACACACACATCTCCTAATTTGAGCTCGTAGATAGAAATAGTTTCCGAGATATTCATACTCAAATTTTTTTTTACAATTTTTTTTTTACAGAAAGTTAGTATAATTTGATCGGAAAATCTTCTTAGATTGTTTCTATATTTTTAATTTTCCTCCCTGTTGATTACTACTTATAAGACGTTGAATAACGGGATAATGAAAACATTGCGCTAAAGTAAACACAAATTTTGTACAGTATTAGTTCACATTATCGAGCAACTAATGTATAAAATTTAAAATACATATTTTCATTGGTATGTGTAATAAATAACAAGGTGATTATTATGCCGCAACATTTTTTGTAATATCTTATTTAGTTGATTTAGTTGAGATTAAATTTGCTTAAGTAAAACTGCCGAACACCTAAAATGAGACGAATTTATTTCGGATGTGTATCGACTTTGTTAGTAAATTTTTTTCATTTAATCACGCAACATTAAAATAACTATTTCAAACTGTAATAGTTTAAGCATGTTAAAGTCGATGCAAGGTCATTACCAAATTAGAAACATATTAACTATAAATTCTTGTAGTTTGCAAATTTTTATAGCATTTGGATAACAAATTATAGTTATTAAAGAAATTGCACTAACTTTGCTAGCGTAATAAGCATTGCATTGTTGTCTAAACGGATTTGATGTTATCTGAAATGGTTACATGACTTTTAAGATGCATTAAATATGAACAAATCATAACGCTCTCATTATAACAAAAATTATTATTATAAAAAGAGCACTAAATAAACCTTGCTAATAAGGTCATTAACAATGTAAGAGTTTTGTTGTTAGGAAGCGAATAGAAAGAAATAGCGTGTTTTAAGTTACGAATACAAATAGCCAGTACATTAATTAACGATTTTATCTGTTTTTATAATTCTTTGTGTTAGCAACCCCTTTACTTTTGAACTAGGTACGATTTAATTATAGAAGTATGAAGATATGCCTTCTACAAGTTTAAAACGTTTCCAAATCAAATCAAGCCGTCATACACACACTAATAAATCACAAAATTCTTAATTAAATGCCTATCATGCGCGATAAAAGGTGCATTTTCGACGATTTATGACCCCGGCCGCTGGAGAAAAAAAGTCCGTCGACAATGGTGATGTATGATTTTATATGATTAATAAGCGCCCAATTAAATGACCCAATTTCGGCTTTCTTGTTTGCGTTTCCAACAACAACAACAACGCGCGCGCTCTCGGCGAGCACTTTCGTTCGCGCTCGGACATGCGTGCGTCGATGGCGTTTTCTTAGCCCAACCTTAATTCAAAGCGTTATTTATGAAGGCGAGATTATTTAATAGAATTAAGCGGTAACAATAACACGGCGCGCAGAAAAAGCAGATATCACCGTAGCCGGCTGTGGACCAGCCGCGCGACCGTACATTACGAATTGTTGTATAACGCGGTCCTTGTACACATTAATATCATTGCGCGACCCGCGCAGTGAATAATCCTACAATTTCCCATCCTCGAAATTCCGGCCGCTTGACTCAGAACGCGAAACGGAACACAAAAGCGTCGTCCTTCGGCAAGTTTTTGCCGCGCCGCGAACTAGAACACCCGCGCGCGTGGTTTGGTGCGCTTTTGACATGCGCTGCAAGACAAACGAGACAAACGAAATCAATTACGCGTCGCAAAGCTCGCACCAAATCGCAGCGCAGCGAAATGCCAATATCGCAAGCGCCGGTCATTGTCAGCGTATTCATGAGATTGCTCTAGCATTGGGCGGGTGATCTTTTGTTCTAATTTGCATTTACGATAATGATCTAGTTATGGCGCGCGCATATGCATGCGATTTAATTCGTGCGAGACGCGAGAGGAATCGCCACCTACCAAATGTCGTCGCGCGAACTTGACCCACATTTCGGCGGGCGTATATGTGCGCATGTGAAGGAAACCTTCATACCACACGTGATGTGTCCGACATGGGCACTCTCGCTGAGCGCGAGATGTGGCAGAAGGGCCATGTTGTCACGCCGTCGTGGATTTGCGCAGATGGAAAGCTGAAAGAGAAAGGTGATACACATTCGAACAATCAATTCGGTGTGATAATATTTAACTGGCTTATGTCATCGTATTCTCACGAGGATTTCGTCTGGTTGTGAACCATGTATGAAACCGTACTCTCAAAACATTGACTTTATATCTTATTGTTCGGATTTTTATCATTTAGCTGATTATTGAAGTAATGATAACATTTTAGTTATCCTAGCAAAATTCGTACCGTCAAAGAAGAAATGTCTTAATGTAAGTGATCCTATCTAGAACAAAGACAATTGTAACAACAAAGATTCATGATTCATGTCATCATGTTTCTTTAACATTTAGCATCGTTACCAATCAAACTACTAAAAAATCCAAACTAACTTAACCTATTATATGCTTACCTAGTCTAACCCAGTTAATAAAACATGTAAATTGTACTTTTTTCAAAAAATTTTATCCCTTTTTATATTAGATGTTAGAAAATATAGATAAACTATCTAGGGTTAAATAAATTAAACAAATTTCACTCTATTCATTTTTGGGAATTAAAGAATAATTTTTCTTATAAAATTTTTTATGCTATAAAAAAAATTATTCTATCGTTAACAAAAACAATTCCAACTAATCAAGAATAAAAATCGGTTTAAACGCTCGTGAGATAATATATCTTACAGACATGATATTTACTAATGAATAAGATTCTCTCTAATGCAACGAGTCAGGAAAAGATTTGCACTAGCAACGTGTGTTTGGAGTACGAGCAAAGCGAATACTATACTTGTGTACAATACTTGTGTACAATGTTTCGTAGCCTAACTTGTCCGAAAGATTACCTGTCACAAGCTAGAGTATATAGATTTCACAAAGTACGGATTGCGCACATAATTTGAACAAAAATTTACAATTTTAGTAGCTGTTGACATTTCGTTATAACTGTTAACCATCGTTTGACGATTTAAGATTAGAGTTGCATGTCCGCCAATTGAGTTCTTTCTATAAAGCAGCGTTCAAACCAAACTTGCGTTGGGTGTAGCGTGTTGTTTATGTGTATTTGAATGAGAACGTCAAAGCGCCTACTAGTGACTTGTATACGTAACGAAAATTTGGTGTAAACGCACGCTTGCCATTTGGATAAAAATCAATTCCGGGGAGAATCGTGGAGATTTCAACCAACCACAACGCTGCAATTCTTATCCTCATTAGTTTTGAAATATGTTTTCTTTATCACATTTTTGAAATCACTTTAACAAAAATCAGTCAATATTTTATTTATAATAATTTTCAATTATAATGTTCTTTAAAGAAGAAACAATCAAGAGTTATATTATAAAATTTGCATTAATTTGCAAGTTTTGTGGTAATAAATCTTATTTTCATAGTAGAATAGCTTAAATCTGAGATCTCTCAAATAATCTTGTTTTAAAATCATAAATATTGATGGTGTGCACACAATAGACACCGTGCGCACGTTGTACTTATAGAAATATAGATTAACGTTTCAATCTATGAGCTTGGATATGCAAAGTTTGGCTAAAAAGAAATCGAAGTCTGAAGTTGTCGCAGAGCGCTCGTCTAGCTGCGTGCCACCGTGATCCCACGCACTTGCGGGCCCAAAAATTGCACCGATCTCCCTCGCCGTTAGGTAATACGACCTGGTGGTAGTGGGCAGCCAGCCGCCGCTACACCTTTTTCTTTCGCCGTCGCCGTTGCGCTTACCTTAGCCTTGTGAATCGCCCTACACACACACACACACGCGGTGCACGAGCACGCAGCAGCGCGCCGCGGTTTCTTTACTTTGCACCAACCGCCGGTCCATTCTGACAGTCAATCTTCGGCGATCGAAGAAATCAGTTCGGTTTCGCGCGGCCGGCCAATGTGACCGATAACGCTCGCCAAAAAAAAAAAGAACAGCAACAATCCAAGAAAGCACAACACGCCAAAAAGCCAACCGCTGCTGGCAAACCCTGCACAAAGTCCTGCCAACTCTACGCAAAGTTCTCCCCCCGAAGAGTTTGCACCACTCAATGCGAACGTTGCAACGGTTGCGCAGCTAACCACGCACCGAGAGTATGAATCTGCGGGCGCCCGTCCGCATCCTGCTGCTGGCGGCGGCCGCATGCAGCGCCGCGCTCGCCGCCGGGGGCGGCAGGGAGTGCATCGCCGCCGGGGCGATCACGTCGAAGCTCTTCTGCTACTACTCGGACGCGCGTCGCGTGGATGTGTGCAGATGCAGTCACGTCGTCCTGCCGGCGGACACGCCGCACGACCAGCTGCGTGGATTGATCGAGGACAAGGGCGCTAAGGTCCTGCTCACCGTGCACGAATTCAACCAGGTAACCACCTCAAAACATTCGAGAAACATTCCTACTAACGCTTATCCTTGCGCGCTGCTTATTTGGACGCGCGCGCGCACGCGTGAGTCATGCATGCACAAGATTTCAATGCATTATCTCATAATTATTGCGAATCAATTCTTTGAAAGTCACACATGCGCATGGACTTATGAACATGTCGACCGTTTGCAAGCGTTTTCGCGCGGCGCCACTGCCGCCCAACATCCACCCGTGGCCTTAAATGATGTATTTACAATGTCTGATTGCATTGCAATCGTTGAAATGCATCTTGTCTATCATAAATTTCATTTTATTGCAATTACACCTTGGCCACGTCTAGGAAATTACGTGTGTTGAGTTAAATATTACACTGAGAATCACAACATACATTATTAAAAATATTTATATATAAAATTACTCCAGTAAACATGTATAAAAAAAAGTTTTAATACAAATTATCCCACCCTTAGCGAAAACAATTCCAACCAATCAAGAATCATAAAAATCGTTCTACTCGTTCTTCAATTAGGATAGGTCTTATTACAGAGGCGAGTTTTACTAATAAATAGGATTTCATTTGATTGTGTTTCAGCAAATGGTGGATTGAAATCAAATTATACTTAGATTTGAAAACGGTTATCGCAAACTATTCAAACTTATCTTATTTTTCTCTTTATGACACTTTTTAAACAATTTCTTACAATTTTTCAAACCTTTTTCTCTATACAAGCGTTTTCTAGATAATTTAAAACACAATAAATAAAAATGTATTTTTTATGATTCATTTTTGAATATTTTCAAGGCAAAATCAATTCCTACTTATCTATAAAAATCTGTCGTAAGAGCTGTGAAACATCTTCAAACTATGCAACAATTAACAGCCACTTTAACCTAATTAATTGGCGAATAAAAAATTAAAATCGTGATCGCCGCAGCCAAAGAAAACGAGTGATTACGTACGGCACGCGATTAATACGAATCCATGTGGATTTTTGATTTACGTAACGTACTAAAAGAGCGCCAACAGCAATGCGCACTCTAGATAAACGACAAAAATGAGGTTTAAGATTACGCGCTGCCATTTAAAATACCTGCTCGCTAATAATATCGCCGTATGTGCGATGCATTTTCAAGTTTTCTCGCGTGGAGAATTTGCAGAAAAATGTCGTAACGTTCAATGTGTCAGGTTAAGCAACAAATTGATTACGCCGAACTGCGCATTATTTGCCTTATTTGCTGTATATTGTTAATTGTCTGTCTATTTACAGAATTTGCTCAAAACGTTAAATGCAACCAAAGTGTTTGGTCTCGAAGTGCAGCTGACGAAACTCAGCTCGAAACAGGACATCAGCGACTTCATTTCGACCGTCCGCACGAAATTGGGCTCCGACTTGTTCATCGCCCTGTCGGTGCCAGCGAAGCCCGAAACATTGGCGAAGTACTACGATTTTAAGACGCTCAGCAAGCATGCGGATGTCTTCACGCTGCAAACGCACTTCCTGGGCGCGAATCGCAACGTCACTTTCCATCCGAGCCGATTGTCGGGATTGTGGGACGTACAGAATACGGTAAGTGCGTTCGTGTTCGTGTGACAAGTTCGGCAACGAAACAGCTGGAAACAACCGCGTGACACAATTCCGCGAGTGTCCTCGTCGTGCGCGCAGGCGGGCCTTCATTCGAATTAAGAATTACCAACCTCTTGGAGTAATTAACGCAGTGGTGCGTCATGCATGCGCGTGCCACTTGCAGACCCGAATCTATGCGCCACGCCGTGCTGCTGCAAGCAATCAACTGACATTTCCGAAGCGGTTTTCTCGAGGGGGGCCGCACCGCCGATTTTCGATTTAATTACGCTAAAAGAAAAAAAAATCGAGCTATAAAGCATGCGTTATGTCACAACGCGTCCGTTTTCGATTGCAAACCGCAGCGACGCACGCGCGCGCGCCGCCGAAGAAAAATCCATCGCAAGACGATCTGGTTTACGACGGCAGCGAACTCGTTTCACTTGACGCTTTATTATTATTATGATTATTTTTATTATTCATCCACATCAACATATTCACACGTTCGCTGCGGCGCGCGCGCGCGCATGCCGCATTTTCAGATTGCATAAGCCCACACTTTTCGGCGACCGCTGCGGCGGCCCGGAATCCGCTCGATAATCATGCTAATCGCATTTACGTGCGCACATTTAAATTTTGAGTGCAGGCGCATTTACATGAAAAGCTAATTTTTGGCCGTTGCGGGCCGGGCATCGTCGCGGCCGTCAAATTTCCATCTAATTTTCGTTGGCGGCGGTGTCGACACTCGTTGGCGACGGTGTCACGGAAAGTTTTCGCGCGCGTTTTGCCGCCGGCGGCTGCACAACGGCAGCAGCAGCAATAGCGGCAGCAGGACGAAGAACAGGTGGATGTGCTGCGGCTCGGACGCCCGCAGCACGCCGCGCTGCAACGGCAGCACTTTATAGAAAGTGAAATTTATCGCCGTATCTGTATTATTACGGCATTTATAATGCGTTGACTGCGGACCGCAGCGCTAATACGAGGTGTACGTAAAAGGCATGGAAGATGGAAGGACCGTATGAATCAGTTTGTGGTCTTGAGCGCTGCTCTCCTCAAGGCTGCAGGCAGCCCGCGCTTGATTTCGGACGTCAACAACGCCGAAGAGAAGGGCCCACCGAAATAGACACCGCATCAATTTAATAACGCAATTCAAAACAAATTCGAAACAACACATGATTAATTCAAAGCCACCGAGAACATAAAATCGTAGGAATCAATTTACGTATAAATTGCTAGAGTTACTCTTGGCGTTGCTCTTATTCCTTTTTAAGAATTTTGTTATTAACTTTCCAAGGTTTGAAATGTAACACTTTTTTTGGTAACCTTTGCTTGATTAACGGAATGATGGCATTTAAATTAAGTTCAAACACAATGAAAACTAACAAAATAGGAACTAATCTAATATAAGAACTAAGAGATAAACTAACAAAATGATAAAATTTCAATTAATCTCAAATACAATAAAAACCAGAAGAGCAAATAAGAAGAGCTGATATCATGCAATTCGTTCCGCTCACATGTTCCCTCTCTGCAAAACCTCGATTCCATTCAGAGCGACAATGAACCAGCGCCGGATGAATAGCTAAAAACTGAATGAACACCGCCGACGCGACGATGCGTGACGCCTTGATTACGTGTGTTTAAGTAGTTTTATTGCATCGGTCTGATGCAAGCGCAGCACCTCATCGCCTTCTGGCCGACTACCGTATGACTGACTATATTTGTAATCTGCTTGACATCAGGACTCCGTTGTCGATTTGGTCACCGGACTCGGCGTGCCGTTGAGCAAGCTGATTGTCACCACCCCCGTGCAGGCCTTCAAGTTCCTCCTGCAGAATGAGGCGCACACTGCGCCCGGCAGTCCTGCGTTGGAGTTGTCCACGCTGACGAGGGACGAACTCTGCGTGACGATGGAGAGCGAGAAATGGACCCTGGAGCGCGATCAGGATCAAGCGGGACCGTACATTTTCAGGTGACTAGCACGTTCCTCTGCATACTATGACAATACATCTTCAAAGGTACGCTGTATACTCATCCGCGGAGAATGTTAATTGTTGCGCTGCTTGATTGCAAAACGCAGCCTTCGCTCTGCGCATAATTAAAATTTGCATATCTGCACAAAAATGTGGCGCGTCTTGACGAGTGATGGCAAGCCTGAACACCTGAAGATGGTTGCACAACGCTGGAATCGGTTCCATCTCGGTTTTGAAATGTATTCCGCTGGCAGGTCTATTGTCATCAGTCCAAATACGCATAACTTAAATGTTTGCTCGTCTAACCAATTGATTCAAATTTGCTCCATATTATGCAATTCGAGAAACATACGCTCGAGGCAGTGAATTTTTTATGGGCGCGTCATTTTTCTACAACTATTTGAGTGACCACGCGTTGCATAATCTGCGACGGCTTTAACGAAAACGATTTACATAGCTCTTACTACATACATTTTTGGAGCATTGAATCATTGGTGTCCAATTGTTAGCGCTAATCACCAGCTTTCTAATCACTTCTTCCATTGTTTAGAAAGAACAAGTGGATCGCCTTTGAGGATGCAACGTCCATGGACATTAAGGCAAAGTATGCGCGTGTGCGTGGCCTGGCGGGTTTGGCCCTCAAGGATCTGTCCCAGGATGGTGGGGCCAAGTGTGATGAAACTTTGCTGGCGTCCGCCTTTAACGGGCTGACGAAACAGGCGCGTGCCCCACGTGGCGCTGTGCTGCATTCGTTGGAGCGTGAAATTTTGGAACCCGCTGCACGACCCTTCGACAACGTCCAGGTGTCCCCGTATCGAATTTCCCGAGTGATTGACACTGAAGGTCAGGTGCATGCTATCCGTCAGGTTTGTAATGCATTATGTCGCAAGGCATTGCTTCCTTTATCGCTTGTTTTTATAGGATACCCGTACGGAATTTAAATGCTCACGTCAGGGATACTTCGTGCACCCGAGGTCCTGTAATCGTTTCTACCGCTGCGTGAAATTCGATCAGCAAAGCGATGAGTTCAGTGTGTTTGAATTCGACTGTCCGGCCGGTTTGGCGTTTGACGAACGTGTGGAGGTTTGCGTATGGCCTGGTAGCCTTCCGGACAGCGCTGCGTGCGCAGGCAGTAGTGAAATTGCCCCTGTTCCCAAGGAACGTTTCGTCTGTCCAGAGACAGCCGGATACTATGCGGATCCGGAGAACTGCAGATGGTTCTTTGCTTGTATGGACCACGGCAAATCGCCGCTCACCGCGTACGAGTTCCGCTGCCCGTATGGTTTGGTCTTCGATCAGGATAATCTGCTTTGTGAATGGTCGTGGTTGGTGCCCAAGTGCGGATCCGGTGTAGCCATCCATGAAACAGTCTATGGCGGTTACGCCGCCGGTGGTGCTATTACATCAGGAGCTGCTTTAAGCGGAGCTGGTGCCCACAACGCTTTGGGTGCTGAGGGTCGTGATGGTGCATTCGACTTGGACTTGTACGATGGTCTGGGCTCGTTGAGCGGCGTTCATTTGGGTGGTCTGAGTGGCCCACTGCACACTACGCAGGCGGTTACCTACAGCAATGTTGATTCAGGTAAGGAAGACTACCAGCTCGCTGGGGATGGCAGCAATATTGTGGATCACGCTTCGCAACAACAATCTGGCGTACAAGTGGCATCTGATTCCCATGGAGCTGATCAATACTATACCGGTGAAAACGATGCCTTGAAGTATTACAATGCATTTGCTGCGAGCCGCTTTGCGGCAAACGCAGCTGGTTTCGAGTATGACCGAGGACATCAACTCAATCAGCAGGTACCACATTCGATAAATATTGTCGCCGGAGGCGCATCTGGAGTGGCCGATTACGCAAAGAATGTCAACATCCTCCAACATGGTGTAAAGATCGATGTAGAGTCAATTAAACCGGGCAATTTGGTATCAGCGACAACAATTTCACCCGTACCAGTTGTTCCAAATGTAGCAGTACCAATCACTGGACACTTGGACACTTATAACAACCTGGGAGTGGTCGCCAACTTGCCCAACTTACAATACAAACTGGAAAACCCAACCATAATTAATCTTCAGTTGCACCAACTTGGTGATGTTAACACTTATAAGGCCCTATACGCGAATAATTCCAGTATTGGTTACTCAGGATATGCAACGAACTTGAATACAATTAATCCATTCAATGGATATCAATATGCTAGGCCTAGTGTGCCATTTGTAGAAAGCCAGAAATTGGGTTTTGCATCTTACCAAACTAACACTTACCAGAAACCTCAAGTACTCATTAGTGGGCAGTACAATCAACAAAGACTGCAGTTCGAGCAGAAACCACTGAGGCCTGAGGTTATGAAAACTTACACCTACGAACAACCATTCAATGGCTACCATTATGACAAGCCTAAAGTGGCATTTGAACACAGATCTACTCTTGTGCAACCTATCCATACATACCACCAAGTTCACATTCAGCAGCCGTCCGTCACCTACCACAAACCTGCTGCCACTTATGTCGAAAGTACTGCACATGTTAAAGGAGTAAGCCCTGCCCTGACATACCAACAAGTTGCATTGCAACCAGCTACAACGTATAGCGAAATCAAGATTCAGCCATCTGTTCAAACTTACCATGAAATCCAACATGGACAAACACTTCAATCAGGCTACCACAATGACAAGCCTGCCATCAAGTTTGAAGAGAAACAAATTGTACCAGCAACAACCTATCAGCAAGTAAATCATGAATACAAACATGAGGGTTATCACTATGCGAAGCCTGCAATTAAATTTGAAGAACAGCCAATTGTACCAGTGACCACATATCAGGAAGTAAAGGTTCAGCCTAGTACAAACTATCAGCAGGTTAATGTTGCAGTGAAACATAACGGATACCATTATGAAAAGCCCGCCATTAAATTCGAAGAGAAGCCCATTGTGCCCGTCACGACGTACCACGAAGTGAAACCACAACCTGCTGTGGCATATCAGCAAGTTAACCATGAAGTAAAACATGAAGGGTACCACTACGAACGACCAACCATTAAATTTGAAGAGAAACCTAATGTCCCCATCACCACTTACCAAGAAGTTAAACCTCAGCCTGCTGTTACCTTCCAGGAAGTTCACCATGAAGCAAAACATGAGGGGTACCATTACGAAAAACCCGCCATCAAGTTTGAGGAAAAGCCAATTGTTCCAGTTAGAACTTATCAGGAAGTTAAAGTACAACCAGCTGTTACTTACCACCAGGTAAACCAAGAAGTTAAACACGAAGGGTACCATTACGAAAAGCCCACCATCAAGTTTGAGGAAAGGCCAATTGTTCCAGTTACAACTTATCAGGAGACTAAAGTACAACCAGCTGTTACCTACCAACAAGTGAACCACGAAATTAAACAGGAAGGGTACCATTACGAAAAACCCACCATCAAGTTTGAGGAAAGACCAATTGTTCCAGTCACAACTTATCAGGAGACGAATGTACAACCAGCTATTACCTACCAACAAGTTTATCACGAAGTAAAGCATGAAGGATATCATTATGAAAAACCTGCAATCAAGTTTCAGGAGCAACCAATTGTACCTGTTACGACCTACCAAGAAGTGAAACCTCAACCTGCTATAACCTTCCAACAAGTGAACCATGAAGTTAAACACGAAGGCTATCATTATAATAAGCCAACTGCTAGGTTTGAAGAGAAACCAGTAGTACCAGCAACCACCTACCAACAAATCAACCTTCAACATGGTTACCACTATGAAAAACCAGCCATCAAGTTTGAAGAGAAAGCAATCGTACCGGTCACAACATATCAAGAAGTGAAACCTCAACCTGCTGTTACCTTCCAACAAGTTAACCACGAAGTGAAACATGAAGGATATCACTATGAAAACCCCACGATCAAATTTGAAGAGAAGCCAGTCGCACCTGCCACAACATACCAAGAAATCAATATTCAACAGGGTTACCACTATGAACAACCTGCAATCAAATTTGAAGAAAAACCAATCGTACCGGTCGCAACATACCAGGAAGTCACACCCCAGCCTGCTGCTACCTTCCAACAAGTTAACCACGAAGTGAAACATGAAGGATATCACTATGAAAAGCCCACGATCAAATTTGAAGAGAAGCCAGTCGCACCAGCAACAACATACCAAGAAATCAATATTCAACGGGGTTACCACTATGAAAAACCTGCGATTAAATTTGAAGAAAAACCAGCTACTACCTATCAACAAGTGAATATTCAACCAGTTCAGACTTATCAAGAAATCAAACACGAAACACCTAAAGCACTCGTTATTGAAAACTATGAAAAACCTAAGGTTGTATTTGAAGAAAAGCCAACTATCCCTGCTACCACATATCAAGAGATTAACATTCAACCGGCAGTTACATACCAGGAAGCTAAGCACGAAGGATATCACTACGATAAACCAAAGGTGGTCTTTGAGGAAAAACCCGTTGCAAAACCAACCTACTTACCACCTGTCAACACCTACCAGGAAATTAAGATTGCCAAACCAGCACTGCCCACCTATACATACCAACAACCATATGTAGATCAAAACATTCAAACTCAATCGTACCACGAAATTCACCATAAACCAGCCGTGGCTGCCTATCAGGAAGTTAAGCATGAGGGTTATCACTATGAAAAGCCAAAAATTGTCTTTGAGGAAAAGCCGATTGTCCCTGTGGCTCCAGCTGTCACCTACCAAGAAGTAAAACACGAGGGTTACCACTATGAGAAACCCAAGGTAGCCTTCGAAGAAAAACCCGCTACCACCTATCAGGAAATTAACATCCAACCAGCTGTGACCTACCACCACTACCAAAAACCCAGCCCAGCTGTTACATACCAGCAGACTAAGCAGGAGGGTTACTACTATGAAAAGCCCAAAATCGCCTTCATCGAGAAACCAACCCCTGCTGCTCCAACAGTGTCATACATTCACCACGTGCAACCGCAACCTACACCAGTACTTTCGACTTACCATGAAGTTAAGCCACTAATCGTGGAGCAGAAACCCACCTACAAACAAGTTATTCAGGCAGTCACTCCAAAACCGGTCATTACCAACAGCTTTTCGATTAATCAATACAGTCACGGATACCACTACAATAAACCCACAATTGCATTCGAAGAGAAGCCCGCTGTAAAAGTGGTACCAGCCATTCCTACATACCTACCACCTAGGCTAGTGAAGACCAACCCTGCCCTACAGTACATTCCTGCAAAACCAACTAAGGTATATCTTCCCGCTCCAACCAACCCCGCACCACCACCAAAGGAATACTTA